>JAZHYW010014791.1:0-164161 GCA_037355805.1 Ixodes ricinus
ATTGCAGTTCCAGTCGGACTCCCATATATGATAAAAAAGTTCAAATAGTGGATGGGTCAAAATTAGCAATATCAGGCACCTGAACGTAACATTGCAGTTCCAGTCGGACTCCCATATATGATAAAAAGTTCAAATAGTGGATAGGTCAAAATTAGCAATATCAGGCACCTGAACGTAACATTGCAGTTCCAGTCGGACTCCCATATATGATAAAAAGTTCAAATAGTGGATGGGTCAAAATCAAGGACTCGACTTCGAAAAATAAAGGTTTCGGTTACGGTTACAGTTTTTTACTTCCTGTTGATAACGGTTTCGTTTCGGTTTTTTGTTTTTGGTTCAATTTTTACGGTTTCAGTTTACCGATTTACGTTCTAAAAACCGGTTTCAGTTTCAGTTTCTAAATAATTTGTTTAATTGGAATACTAATTGTACCTTTAATATTAAACAGTTTAAAAGTAGTCCCCCTGTCAACAGCAATGAGAGATTTAAAGAACTTAAAGCATGCCAATACTTCTAGTGAACGAAGACACCACGTTTCTAGCTCCAACGCTGATTTCCCGCTACTTCTATATTCTATGTCTGGTTTGATACTCGAGCTTTTATGCTTACTTCCGCTGGCTGGATGTCGTCATTCTATATTTAAAAAAGAATTGGAATAAATATCCCTACTCTGTTGTTGGGCAGCAATTGGCAGGTAATAACCTTGCAGAAAGTTCCCACTGGGTTCTGGAAGAGCCATTTCGCACCTTCTCGTCGCTATAGTTTATTTGAACCTAATACATGCAGACAAGTCTTCGCCCACGCTAACGGAAGGAACAGAGCTGTAGCCATCCTTTAGTAAAATACTGCTAAGTGCAATAAAAAGTAATAAGGTGAGAGCTGGGACTAGTTGGTGACAGTCATACATAATATAAATGCAATAGCCCAAAGGAGAAGACAAGGAGCTGAACTGAACGGCGCAGTAACCTGAACATAGCTTGCAAAAATATGTAATGTGTTTGTTCGTTCCTTTCCCTATTCTTCTTTGTTGTAGCCATGTTACTTTACCACGTGCATGTTTGCTATTTCCAAGCGGTTGCCTATGGTTATCAGATTGCGCGTCTTTCTTGCCTAGCGGATCTTGTGATGCTAGAGAAAATGGCGCATTTATATGTAAGAAAAACTAAAAAAAACGTGTGGACGCAAAAAAATTAAAATAAGAGTGCGGACGTACCTTATTTATACTAAATATATATATATATATATATATATATATATATACATATATATATATATATATATTATTTCGAAAAATATACTATGAATAGGATGAGACAGTACTTCAATAGACATGAATCAGTGTTTTGCGAAACCACCGAAAGCCGAAATAAATGGCGGAGCCGGGATTTGAATTTTGATTCACTCCATTGTCCTGTCAGGTTGTGCTTATATTATATTATAATATATATATTAGCTATTATACAGGCCCCTGGATACACTGGCTTGTGTTCTACAATTCATCTTTATGGCTCTGGGTTTTTCCTTCACGCGTCCCATGTTTGGCCAGAGTTTCGAACCAAATTCCTACTTTCGCCCAACTGACGTCGCTTTCTTCGTGTCTGCGTCGACTTTGTCGCGCTGCCCCACCGCTCCACCTTCCCCGCATCTGCCTCTCCGCGGGTGAGTTTTGGGTGGCCGCAGGGGGCTATGCGCATGGCAATCTGTAAGCGCCTCTGCCGAGGCCAATATACCTCTGGAAAGAGACTTGCTAGAGGCGGTAGGGCGTGCGTGGCATTGGTAGAGGATGCTTCTGGCGGAACCTAACCAGCTTTGGCTCGCGCTGCACACGGCTGGACGCGATGGCACTGCCGGCGGCGGCGCGGTACCAGTGTCGTCTGTCTTCTTTTTCTTAATAAATATATATATGGAGCACCGTCGGTAACGAGGCTCCGCCGACCTGCCGTTGTGCGCTTGACACGCGATGGCAAGCCCGGCGGGCCATCGAGTCCTCGCGCTCTCGGCGCGAGACTCGTCTTTCCGTCTCGTGCAGAGGGCGCGCGGACGAATCGAGAAAACTTGTCCGAACAGCTTCCTGCAGGGTTTTTTCAGCTAAAGGTCAATAAATAAAGGAATACAAAAAATGGCACAGGGAATATCCCAAGCCGGCTTCGTTCATGTAGCCCGCGGCGCAGCGAGAGCGAAAGCTCTGTTGTCCGTGTGCGAAGTGCGCCCGCTTTCTCGGCAATACACGCCCGCAGACCACGGCGAGTCCTTCCCGGTAGGCACTCGCTGGTCTCGGCAGAGAGCGATTATTGCGCTGCTCACAGTCCCCAACATCTACGCCGTAACCGGATCCGGAAGCATCTGCTCGTGCGCGGTTGGGGCAGCGGGGAAAACTGGGGCGGTCGGCAGTGCGGCGAAAGTCAGCCAGAACAGGCAGAAGAAAGTTGAGCCTTGGTTGAGTGAGAGAGAATTTGGTCTGAAACTGTCGAAACAAGGGAGGAAGAAGAAAACCAGAGCTACAGAGTTGAGAAAGAGTACGCGCCATGTAGCCCGCCCGCCCAGCCGTGGGCGCGCCTCCAGCGAGCGGCGAAGGACGCGAGAGATGGCTCAGGAAGCCGTTATGGCGTGTGCCGAAATCGACGATCATCGGCTTTGTCTCAAGCTGAACCCAAAGAACGAGAAAACCCATTGCGTCGCGTGCACGCCGCTCGTGTCGATTGGGTTTAAGCGAGAAATCCCGACCTTGTACGAGTCCTCCACGAGGAGAGCGCACCGTAGACGCCAACCGGTCTGGGTCGGGATGGGCGCACAAAAAGTTGTCTATGCGGGGCCGGAAGGCCAGGGTCCACGCGCGCATTTCCCTATGGACGCGCTAGTTGTTGCCAGAGCTGCCTGTAAAACGGCGCCGGGTGCTATTGCGAGGTCATGCGGCAAAAACGGCAGTAACGGCGGCCTCCTCTAAATGTGGGTCAGCGTTTACGGGAGGAGGGATGGACCGTGAGTATGGTAAAAGGCTGCGGCAATGTCGGAAGCTGCGCCTTATACGCTGCGGGCGGGAGAGGGTTTACTTCGATGGCCTGAGGGTAGCGGGTAATGAGCGGAACTGGGGTGCCTGGGTAAGGGTAGTACGACCTGGTTCACACGCCGCCAAGCTAATCCGCTGCCGCCGAAGCCGGAATCGGCGCGGCAATGCACGGTGGACGCTACGTCCGGCGGCCGAATTCATGCGGATTCCGCCCGTCGATTCGCAGTCACGAACCAGGCCTAGGTGCGGCTGCAGTCTCAAAGGCGGGACTCAGGTGGCTGGCCCCGGATGCCGCGAGGGAAGACGGGGTTGAAGTACACCGTCCCACGTGCGATTTCGATGATGCCGCCAACATGTTGGTTTCCGGCGGCGTCGATCGTGGAGACCGGTTCAGGGATAGGTGGGCGGGCCACGTAAAGCAGAAGCCTTCATGCAGCCAGGCGGAAAGTGCGCTGAAGTCGGATGGCCCGTGAAAACTACATGCCTCAATAAGCACTGCCCAGTCGGCTTTGGAGTTGCCTGTTGCCTGGAGTCAGGTGGACTGGTGGCGGTGGTCCCTCCGCTGTTTTCGACTTGTGGCGGTGACGCATGGCCCGGAGGCCGGAGTCTTCGACGTACAACGCGTTTGTCTGAAATGATTCGCTGGTGGTGTGGTTTACCTGCTCGCCATCGTACGTGCAAAGAGCGTCGTCATCGGCGTAGGGCGCGATGACAATGTCGGTCCTGCTGAGCCACGCCGGTTAACTTACGGCGGTGGCCTGGTCCCGGATCCAACGGGTCGTATTCCTCGATCAACATCAACCTGGCAAGAAAAAGCCGGACACCATCTTTACAAAATGCATGAGAACGTCCTCGACCGCGAAAGCATCCGAACGAAGACCGTGCCGCGTCGATTACGGCACTGATGGGACGCACGAACATGGAGATTATTACAATAAACGTTAGAGGCTCAGCTGGCGCTAATCACCGGGACTTCCGGTGCAAATTGAAGCAGACAGCATGCAGTCTGCGCCAGTCTTCCTGCGTATTCCTGGAAGCCCAGCGCGTAGATTTGTCTCTTCGCCGGAGAAAATAACATGAACAACTTTTGTCATTTTCGGTTGTACCGGATAGGATGTACTGGCTATTAACATAGTGAAAGTGTAATGGCTTTAGACATATTAAACCAAACGCGGCTACTCGTCAAGCGCACTTTTCTGTTGAAGGCTAGGGCTGCGAATAATGAGTACGTAGCCAAATACGATTACGGGAACTTCCGTCCGTCGCGCCGTGGCAACGCACTTTTTATCAACGCTATCGCGGGAAGAAATCCATGACCTACTGATGTGCAGTGCATGGCGACAACTTCGGCGATTTCTTGAGTCAGTTCGTCCGGACGGCGATCAACTGCGCGAAAAAGGCTGGAGACGTTGAGCATGACGAGCAGACCACGGCATACATTGCGAGGCGGTGAACGTTTTCGCTGGGCGCCCTTTCAGCTGCACGGCGATCTGATTCGGCCGCGATATGTCCCAGAACGCACGTGGCCGAGCTGGAACATTTTCACGCAATTTCACGTAACAATGAACTTCGGGCGAACGCTCATGTCGCCCTTGCTGCGCCGGTCGAGGTAACCGCCATCTTGGAACGGGCTGTCGCTGAGCTCCGAGATCTCTCGAGAGCTTTCCTCAAAGCACGCCAGCCCGAGAGCGCCATGCTCCTCAGCGTTGAGTACGTACACAATTGTCCCAGCCCTTCTTATTGCGTTCTCTGCGCATGCGCACTCCCGACCCGCAATTTGTTTGCGTTACGCAAAGCTTTGGCGTACGATCCGCTAAAACTGTCTAACGATATGATGCACGCAAAGGCTGGCGGCGGAGTATCGGGTATCGTTATCGGAGTCATCGGAACGATCTGTTAAAACTCCCTCGTTTTCGCCGTCCCGCAACGCTCTCCGCAACCCGCTACGATACCCGGAGCTCTACAGTCAAGGCCATCGGCGCGCAGGCGCCCGTAGCGGCACCAGCTACCGTTTGCGGAGGGCTTGGCAAAGGGCAAAACGTGCGAAAGAATAAGATAAATGCTCGCCGTGCGTTTCGTATGGAGGAAATAGACCGATCTAACTAAGTGTTCCACGCATGCGTGACGCCGCCATAACTGCGGTTCGGCGGAAGCATTAGCCTCCTCTATACCGGACATAAGCCTGCCAGGATCGCCACGAGAAACGGACGCCGAGATTGAAAAGTAGAGGCGGCCTGAACGGCGGATGGGAGAGAGGAGCCGCGTGACGGGGCGCGCTCCCGCCGCGGCGAGACGCCGAAACACACTTCTCCCGAGTGAGGGAATGTCCGTCTCGTGCTCCTCGCGTTACTCGCGCTAGCGCTTCTTTTCTCGTCAAACTTGAAAACCATGTTTCGGGTCCTTGCCAGCTGCAAAGGCTGTGCGCCCTGACGTCCAGATTCCCCGAGAAATGCTCTGTGCTGCCAGATCCTCGCGCCCCGAATCGCGACCGCGGGCACTCTGTATGCCGTAAGGGCTCCGTGGCTTCGCTGAGTATATGGAGGAGTCTATGGCAAGAGGCGAGCGCTGCAGTGCACAGAGACGGTTCGTGCCACCTCGTTCTGCATGCTCGCGCAGAGCCTCGGCAGGGGTTCAGCCGTGCATGCAGAAAGCCTGCTGCAGGTCCCAATGATGTATTGGCGACGCGTACAATCGAAAGCGTCGCGGTGGTCGACCTCTTACGATTGGCCGAGATGCTGACTTCGACGTCAGCAAAGGATTCCTCATCGGCGGAGATAAGATTAATGTAAGAACTTCGGTTTGACGGTGTTGGCGAGTATTGATTTAAAAGCGCAATGCTTTCCAGCCTCCACCCTGCCAATTACAGACACCATCGAACCTGCTGTTCACGGGGTAATGATGTCGCGAGCGGTAACCATATGAGGGCGCCACACAAACATCTCGCCACTGTTGGCGACGTGAGCGATCGAAAGCCGAGATGCTGACCATAACGTCAGGAAAGGATGTCTCTTCGGCGGAAACCAGAGGAATGTTAGAACTTCAATTTGGACGGTGTAGGCGAGTGCTGCCCTGAGCGCGCTATGATTTCCAGGCTTCCACGATTCGCTCTATTACCGACACCATCGAACTTGGCCCGTGCCATCAGGTGAGTGACATCACGAAAGGTAGCGCAAACGAGGGCGCCACCGAGAACATCTCGCGCACTAATAGGCTGGATCACGAATCGGGAGCCCGTCGGTGGCACCACCGGCGGCCATTACTTGAAACCAGGCAACACACATATACTTCGTCTCACGTTAGTACGGACTATTGTTAGCCGCACGTGCTAAAAGCGCGAGCTAATTGCTTCAATGAAGCTGCGGCGGCTGCGCGAAGCGCTCGATGCAGGGAGTGCTCCGTCAAGGCGAGTCAAGGCTAGAGCCGCTTTCAGCAGCTAGCACAGCCTTCGCGGTTAGTCCATGCTAAGGCGAGACGAAGTATAGTCTATTGCCCTGCGAGAAACACACAAAAGTTAAATACTGAACCTTCTACGCGCTTCTCGAAGGCAAGTACTTTATGACATGCTGCAGATCATTATGTCTGACTTTGAAGATCGAATTATTATTTGTCCAAGCGTCCTGAACGCCGATTTAGGCAAAATCAAATGTGCCGGAGCACCACCGACTGTGCCGGCGTCGCTTGCTTTAGTCGCTAAATAAATGACACGTTCAACAAATGAACGACAAGCTCCAAGTTTTAGTTCGTCACGAGCCCTCGATTGAAGTTAAAGCAAAAGCGACGCAGAAATACTCTGTACAAGCGCTTGAAACGTTGCAAATGTCCCCAGTAAAGCCCTTCTAACTTATCGTCTGCTAAGCTCTGATGACTTCGGGGTCACGAACGACTCCGCATTGACTCTGACAACCTTGTCCATTAAGCGCATAACAGTTTACGCCCAACAAAGTCTGCAACCCTCGACCTCGATTAGTATTCTAAAACGTCTGATATTTTGCGCTTAGAATGATAATTGTGATTCTCGAGAAAAATATTAAAAGCTTCATCGGTAGAACAGCCTACTCAAGGTGAGAAAGTGCAGTTTTCTCCGTTTCCCCATAGAGCCCCAAGCATCAGCTGGTGTCAGACATGTACGTAACGCGTTACAAGTAACGAGTTACTTGTATCTAGTTACTATTTTCGGTAACGAGTAACGTATTTCGTTACTTTTAGAAAAGAACGAGTAACTATTCGGTTACTTTTGAGGCGGCAAGTAACAATGGTAACGGTATCTCGTTACTTGTAAGGTAACATGTACAACACCGGTTAAATGGCCCTGTTTTTGTTCGAACCTGACTATGCGTCTATTGCAGAACGTAGGAGGGCAACCCGAAAAACAACTAAACAGTATGAAAGATACAGCAACGTATATCTCTGAACACGTCGGTCGAACGAGTTCGACTGACGTGTCCAGCGATGAACGTTGATGTGCTAATTCTACAGCTGGAATGTCCTTCACCCACGAACACTATGAGGAGTGTCACTGGCGGCCATAGCTGTGTGCGCGTCTGCTGAGGCGCGTGCTGACGGCAAGCTTCCGCAGTTATTTTGCAACGTGCATTCCACACCATCAAGCTTGCCGGTCTTGGCAACTCCGTCATGCTGAACTTTTCTGAGCATGCGCTCTGAATAGCAACCACAGAATATGGCGTCCATGTGAATAGCCTCTATATGGTTCGGTGGTTGAAGCTTCTAGAACCGAGTACGGCCGAATAAACTCGGGGGTCGCAGCGCGGGAAGGCACATAATTCATTGTCAACTTCCGAACTTTAGAAGTTAGAGGCCACAGAAGAGGAATCCCAGGTCCACCAGCTCTTGCTGAAACCAGCAGTGCCGTTCCTTCGAGCGCGTCGGAGCGGCTCTTCAGCGTTGCCGGAGATGTATTTTCAAGGAAGCGGGAAACATAACTGATGAAAACTTCGAGAGGCAGTTACTGCGTAAAGTACAGCGATCACAAAAAAAAAGAACAATAAACCATAAAACAAAAACAGTTGTGTATTTGGTCGTCAATGCAACGTGAAAGTAACTGGTTCACTGAGAATCGGTAACGAGCAACATGTTCAATTACTTACAGAGCGAGTAACGAAACGGTATTTAGTTACTTTTGGGAAGGTAACGTGACATGTCTGGCTGGTGTCAAGCGATGGCCTACCGGTAGTACCACTTCGTTTTGAGCAGCAAGACAAGCCTCGATTCATCGATCCAGCTATATACTACAATGAGATCAGTGGTTTATACTATAGCCGCATGCATGGGCTGACACGCTGGCACGCTCTGTTTACCGCACGGCCGGAAGGCCGCACATGCGCAGAGGCATGTGGACAGAAGCGGCCAGGCTTCCGTGTTTTCGCCATTGCGTTGTGTGGCGATAGTGCGTCGTTGTTGACGTCGTAGGGACGCTTCTAGATTTGACTGAGCGTCGTATTTCCTGACAAGTATGTCGTATGTTATGTCCGACTAGAATCATTGCAGGCCTGAACCGCGGCAGCGGTATCGAGACAAAGTGTGCGACGGCGTTGCCTTCGAAGATCTGTACGCTGTAAACAAGGCCTGCTGGAGTTCCAGCGTGAAGTTTCTGCCACTGACATCGATGCGCTCACGTCGTTGTTTATTTAGTTTTTCTTCCAAGCCAGTTCCTGGCCGACACGGTGCAGCGTTCAAGTTTCTCGAGGCGGTTTCCGCGCTGCCAGCGGGAGTGAGCAGACTACGGACTGTGTATTTGCTAATTTATTAAATACACACAGCGTCCTTCAAATCAAGGTATGATATTTTTATTGTCCTTATGACCGCAAGGCACGACAAGCGGTAACGCCTTGTGCGTTCTGCCGCCAATCTCCTTTCGCTTTGTAGCACGGGCGTATAGCCACCGACGAGCGCAGGCGGTGCGCGTGGTAGGAACTAACTCTGGAGGTCAATCAGACGACGTTGCCCTGCACATAAGCAAAGCCTCGGGACGGAGATTGAAATGAAAGCCACGCTTGCCTTCAAGAAAGTGCTGCCGCTCGAACGGTCGTCCACGCGAGGCGACCATTCTTTTCGATCCACGGATACTATCCACCTTCTGTGCCTTTCAGAGTCCGCCGGGAACTTGTGGAAACTCACTCTGCTACTTTTGCAGTATACCCTTCGGTGCAATTAACGGCTACATAGCTTTGCGGCATGCTCAACTGCTATGACCCCCACGCAAAACATGCGCCCTTCTGCCACATGCCCAGCTCCGGCTCAACGGCGAAATGACGAAGCACATTCTGCTGGAATAAGATGGCGGAATTCGGATTAAACCTCTGCTAGTGCACCGCCATTCGCTTGCGAAAACTTGCACCGTCGCGCTGTCGGCGCTTCAAAGAATGTCGCTGCTGGTAGAGCTCTTATCCAGAGACTTCAGCTCCGGCGCGATCACAGCGCCACCGCAGCTCCATGACGTCAAGCCCGCGTGTGAGTTTGGTCAATCGGAGGAGCGGTCAGAGCCAGGAGGTGCTCAAGACGCAGATAGAATGCTTGACGTGCTCCTTGGTCAACCAGGTGCCGAAAATAGCGGTGGTAGCCAGAAACACTTTTAACAAGTGCGTACCAGTCAAATGGAGTAACTTTTCACGGTTGAAAATATAGTGCACGTGATGTTTGGATTATGATCGTGCAAAAAGATGTAAGAATCGAATCTGACGCTCGAACTCTGTTTTGCTCGGTCGGAATCTGACCGCTCGGACGGCATTTTCCCGGCCTCGGCGCCTGGCAGTATACGGATCACATCGATCGTTCTTCAGAATTTGATTTTGCATGACAGTGATCGAAAAATCACGTTCACCATATTCTGGCAGTCACCGAGAGTTACCTGGCTGCACTTATCAATTTTGTTGCTCGCGCCCACCGGCAGGGTATTATTCGTGGTCATTGGCCACATTCGAAGCTGTGAAGACGCCCTGGGACACGCCCAGCCCGCTCGGCCAATGGCGCCTCCTCATTTGCCTCTTACACTTCCCCATAAATGGGCCAAAGCCTCTCTGGTTTATACCTACCGGGCAATGAAGTTTGCTTTGACGAGTGTGCCATCTTACGGGGAATATTTGTAACTTTGAGACGGCCCGAGGCTGCAATGATTGGAGCCGATCTCAAGCCCGAATGTCAGAGCTCCTTTCCGAACTGTGATGCTGCACTCGCGTCCAATCGCTTGGTTGCATGGCCTTCCCAGAGTTGCCCTTTTTAGCTACCCGCGGCGCAGACTAGCAGTCGGCCGAGTGCACCTCCTATTCCCCTGCCCGGGGGCTATTCCCTATATGGAGGATTTGGAGCGCTTTTTTCAGCGCTGTTTTGTTGGCATATTTTTATTTTGTTTTGTGCGCGCGCAAGCGCCTTGGTAGTATCAAAGCTCCAAAGGGCGCAATCATGGAGCACTTTTGGATCGCTCCAAATTCACCGATGGAATTCCACAATCATATATCCATATAAGACTCTTTGAGCAAACGCTCTCTCTTCACCTAATCGACGAATTCGTCGATACGTGTATTTTACCACGCGATCACAGACTCGCTGAATCCACTTTACTTTTTTCTCCCCTTCTTTGCACGTTTTTTCCTTTCTTTCTTTTTTTTTTTTCGGTATGGCTCATCACGAAGACACGACGATTCCGACGAGGCCACCAAAGTCCGCGGCGCGTGCATCGTCACTTTTATACATATGCGACATTCCTGCGACGTAACCCTGATAAGGACGCAGGCGGAAAAGGGACGCGACGGCGGAATATGCAACTTTCTTCGCCCCCGTATACAATCACACTTCCTGCTACAATACGAGAAGGGGCGTTCCTTTAATCGAGCGCGGCCCCATATTGACCTGGGGAGCATCGTACGCGTACCTGCGCCTGTTCGTGCACAGTCACCACTCTAATGCACGCTAAAGACCCCGGATTAGCAGTGCTTTACTACACGGGCTACATAGACCGATCTCAGCAACCAGTTTGATTACGCCACCGCTGCCGCATAGCATGGAGGGAACTTTTGGTGTTTCTGCACGTGCGACAACCCCGCTGGAGCTCACGCGCGAGTGGAGCACGAGACGCTACGAGCCCTCGCATGCACGGCCGTCTGCATTCTGTGAACTAAAGTTATGGCGTCGTCACGCGTGCGCCGGAGCAGCAGTGAGGTCGGTCATGTTCTCATCTACAGCGGAACGCCCACGCCTATACTTGCTTCAGCTGGTCCAGACGCAGCCGATGCTACAAGCACGAGCGTGTGGCCTTGAACAGTGCTTGCATTGCACGAGCGCGCGTGCTTGGCAGGGACGCTGGAAGCCCGGAGCTCGCGCTTGCAGCATCGGCTGCGTCTGGACCCAAGCTGAAGCGAAGTATAGTGAGGCTGACTAACTGCCTGTCGACTATACATAAACATAACGCACAGTTATGTGCGTTAAGTGTACATTGCATGGTGGCCCCAATGTGAGTACACTTCCTGTCGTATACAATATGAGTTTCACGCTGGCTCGGTAACAACATTAGCGCTTTAAGGGGCGATGCAACAATTTTTGTACTTTGCGCAAATACCGCTTAGAACGGATCCCTGACGTTGATGACCTATGAAACACGCGTTCGTTTTTCACCCCACGCAATAGAAGTCCCAGAAACAAATTAAAGAAAAACGAGCAGCGTTCACCCCCTCAACTCGCAGCCAGAACAAGCGGCCACGTGACCTGGAATGGATTATATGCCGCCAATGTTGATCATAGCCACGCGCTGGGGTTGGCAAAGCACAGGACACGCGCTGAGTTCCAGACATTGTTATGGCTCGGCTATTGTCGTCGTTGAAGCGATTGGACACGGGCCACTACCCGAATGCTTCTCGAGCTGGTAATTATCACGAGCCCAAATCGAGCGCCCACGCAATGCTCGGGTCCAATCTATGAACCGCATTCAAATATCGTCACTTGGGTGTACTGCGATCCCCACGTTACGTCATCAAATTTTGCAAAAGAGATTGAATGAAAATGATCGCTTTTGTCCTTGAAATTACACCGCAACAAAGGAGTTTCTTGGCCAGTGGCGTTGCGTGCGAGTATCCTTGAGTCCCACCAGTGCCAGTAAGCTCGTGTAAAGTGAAAAACATTCCAACTGAATATCGTTGCAGCATCCTTCTAGTGTTGTTACTTTAGGCTAGCGCACACCAGCTCGGAGCACGTGGAGCGAAAGCTCGCGGTGCACGACCCAGGGATCCCAAGGCCTCTAGGGATCCTGGGTTCAATCCCACCCCTGCCCGTTTCGATCTGGATGAGCATCGTACCGGCGTGCGGTCGTGCCTCACTACTGCGTGGTGCACGTTAAAGACCCCAGGCTATCGGTTGTACTGCACTGGCTAAATTGCTCATCTACAGCTGAGAGACAAGGCGAGCACAAACTAACTTCAGGCTGTATAAACATAAACACAAACACCATCTGTTTTTGTCAATATATCATGTAATGCCTTCTAACTCCAAAGAATGTATCTCCAAGTGAAAAAAAAAAAACTGGTACAAGCTAACATTATTTGACGTAGTCGTTAAAGCTGTCTCTGAAGGGCAAACAGCCTTCTAAAGGGTGTTTGCTTCATTTTATTATAAGTACACACACTCAGAAAAAGGGTATATTTTTGCACTCCTTGTCCCATATAAGACACTCCAAAACTTTAGTCCGACGTACAGTGCACTGATGTCAGAACCAACGGTACCAATTTTCACAAGCGGCTTGAGAGCCGAGTGATACAACTTAATAAAATAGCTAATGTACGGGTTACTGCATTAAAAAAAAACAGTTTTTTTTTTGTAGGCTTTGATACGTATTTTAGCTGTTTAATAAGTTATCTCGCACCGTTATCAAGCGCCTCCTAAACGTTAGGGCTGTCTGTTCGACGACTGCGCTGCATCGAACTGAAGTTTTGGGGTGCACCGTGTGGACAAAATAAAGTAAGACAGCACATGTTCTTTTTTTCTTTTTTTTAGAGTGCATTTTTCCGTTTATCACACCCTTCAAGATATAAAGAATGCTCCGAGCAACAGCACCCTAATTTTACGATTATAATGGGTATACCACTCAAATTGAGGGTGCTGAAAGTGTGTAGTCGTGGGTTTACGTCCCCGAAACAGGCCTTCTACACCCTAAGGGTGTAAATGCTTCGTGTGTAGCGCCGAACCATCAACCCTCGGACGCCGCCTCGTGGTGGTTCCTTTAGCGCGGTGAATCTTGTCTCCTGGTCGATGCCAGCAAGGCGATCCCACTCGAAGTTTCTCTCGCTTAAAGGACGCCTGCCTTCCGGTCAATAAACCCGCGACGATTGCGAACGCCGCGGAGACGTGGCTGGGGCCCGATGATAAGGCGCGCTTCTGCTATTGTTTGCCCGCTGGATTTGCTCCTTCGGTTAAGGAGCGCCGATGCTGCAGAAATCTGTTCCCCCGCGTCCCTCTCCGACGCCATACTCGTAAGCGCTGCTGCCCGAAGGTCTTTTACGCAAATAGCTCACGGCTGATCTCCTCGGCTCCGAGCTGCACATGACCAATAGACGATATGCGAAATGCACAGCGCCATCTAGTGGGGCGCCGAAGAATATGCTCCATCTCACCAATGGACCTTTTCCGAGAAGCGTTCTGCGCACGCGCGAGCGCCCGATGCCAAGCGGCGGAAGTCTGCACGAAAAATCGAGGAAATTCGGAAGGAGGCTGTGGATCAGCGAGTAGAAAACGTAATTGCAGCATACATATAATTGTGTTGCGCAAAAAAAGAAAGCGGACGGAAGAATAACACGACGTTTTGAGTGGACGCCACCGGACGCCCCACTCGGACGGCGCGTTGGGCACGCCCCGCTGCTCAGAGAACGAGGAACTGGTAGCGCTAGCTCCCATTATCGATTGGTAGCGCAGGTAGAGTCCCTTCCTCGATTTTTAGTTCGTGCAGCCACCGCCTGGTGCCGTCGGTATGTGAAAAAGGTCCATTGGCTTCGGCAAGAGCCAGGGCGCAAAAGCGTTGTTCTGAAGAATCTTTCGCTCGAACAAGCATTCGCGCAGCGAAAGCGCTTTCGAAACCAGGCGCCCGCGCTTTTGCCTCGCCGGCGCACGAAAGTCAAATTTCGAGCTGAAGTGTACGTCCGCCATGTTGGTTGCGGCGAGAAACCAGCGTCCGGCGGGACGACGAGCACGTACACGCGCAAGAAGAGCGTAAAACAATACTAACCCTTGGCTCGCAGGTGTGGGTGAGGATCGATGACAGTGAGCACAGTAGGCCTCGATAGCTAGAGACAACGATAGAAATTGACAAACAGCAGAGGAATCTCGCCGCAACAAAGGTGGCAGCACACAGAGCGATGCCAGACAAGGCTCTCTACCCCCTCCCCTCCCTCCCCCCGTCGCACGCGGTGATGCCAGGACGGACGCGTATAAGGTGTTTTTGAGCAGCGCCCCTGGCGAGCAACATCGGATATTTTTGGGTCGCGTTTCCGTCGCACGTCGCTTTGCGTCCTTGCAAACGCCATGTTAGAGCCCGTGAACAGACGCTAAGGGACGCTGACATACGCTAGTTTACGCCTGTAAATCGCTCGTAAGGGACGCTATAAGACGCCGCTTCACGTCAGCACTAAAGGCCCTGTTACACTCCGACGTCGAGCTTAGCTAACGCGGCGCGCAGTGTCCAGAGATGCTGATTGGTCGCAGATATCGAGTCCCGGTTCGCTGGCCAATGAAAGGCGCGCGTTTTGCGCCACGCTGCGTTCGCTGCACTCAACATCGCAGTATAACAGAGCCTTAAATGGTCTCCTCGCGAACGCTAGCGAAGGCGCCCTTTTTTGTGGTCGCGTTTCGTGGGCGCTACAGCACCACCTGGCCGAGAGAATCAGGTCTATATTACAGGTCTCGCCGAGCCTCAGCCTGTTATACTATACTTGGGGCTGGTCGGGTTATTCACCAACGATGACGAAATACGCAGGCATTCTCTTTTGCACCACTGCCGTCATCTTTGTTCGTGGTGGTGCTTGGTGATCTTTCTCCCTCCCACTTTTCCTTTTCTATTCTTTCGTTCGTTAACACTTTTTGTTTGTGCGTAAAATGAGTGTTGTTGCAGATCATACGACTCGCCTTTGCGGCTCAGATTATCTCCTTATTTGCTTGGAAGGAATGTAGAATATAGCGAACTCACCTGCAATTCCACTATTCTTGAGGTGTTTGGTATATTATCTTACAGCTCGGAGCGATATATTACCGTCGCATTAATAGTAATAATCAATAATAAACGTTTGTTATTGGTCGATACAGGGGAAGAATGCTTCAACGCGAAGCTGGACAAGCCCTGAGCGCAGTGGGTGGACACAATTTAAATATTACACGGAGTACGCAAACGCATAAGCGAACATGCTTAGATTAATGCAGTGATGGAACAAAGAGTAGTAATCAAAGCACAAGTTAGCGTTTGACCATATTATATAAAAGAAGAACAAGAACGACTGTATAGCGTAAAGTGAGTCATGGTTTGTTGAAGAACCTATAAATATATACTATGGTAACTGAAGTAACTGACAGGAAGCATGGTGGAAGGCGCAAAAAACAACCGACAGCTTACACCGTGTGCTTTCTAACGTTCACCAACTAACCCAATTACAAGTTCTTCTACAGTCACTGACAGAATGAGAACGGCAGGACGTCTAGATTAAAATTAAATGTCCCGCCTCCAACACGCGCTCGGTGCCTTCCGCCGTGCTTTGGCTGCGTGAGCACGCTCGAAGCTCCAGAGACGCCGAGGCACCTAGTCTCATAGCCTCCTATATACTGACAAAGCCTGGCAGATCGCCACGAGAAGCGGCCGCCGAAATGGAAAAGGTGGAGCGGCAGACAACGGATGAGAGGAGAGCCACGTGACTGGCTCCCCGCGGCGGCGAGACGCCGAAACACACTTCTCCCTAGCGAACAAGTGTGTTTCGGGTCCTTGTCGCTGCAAAAGCTGTGCGCTGACGTCCAGGTTTCCCGAAAAGTGTCTCTTTGATGCTCTGTGCTACTAGATCCTCGCGCTCCAAATCTGCGACCGGGCACTCTATGGCTCCGTCGTCGAACTGCCAGGCTTTGTGAGCATAGAGGAGGCTATGCATGGGCGCTGCCATCTTGGAATCAGGTGACGCGGCCGCCATAAGGTGGTTTCAACTCGTCGCTCCGTTCTCCACTCCGCGCCTTGGCGAAGATATTGCATTCGTAATTTTCGTCGCGTATCACCGCGATTTTCGTCTTATTGTGTATAGTGTGACCCGATGCTTACACATGCAACTTAAATTCATGTCAGCATTATGTGCACGACAATTTCCGCGGTTAATTTTGTGACACATTTTGACTATTTTCACCGTCCGCGTGCCGGATACGTGTGAGAAGGGAAGAGGCACAGGAATCAGCGTCAGCCCTGGTGCACATTGATCCCAATCATTTGTGACAACTAATGTTTGTTCAGGGATAGTGGCGGAATATTCGCAATGAGTGGGGCAATGTATATTTATTATCGCGCATTTGGGATCTGAAAGTATAACGTCCACACTAGGCGATCTGTTTGTTCGCGGTATGAGACCTAAATCTGTTGGACGTTCTTAATCGTCCTTGCGATATAAGCATTTGCTTGATTTGTTTATTTGTTAATTTAAAGAAACTGTATACCATACTCAATCGCATATCTGCAGTCATTTGAGCGAATGAACTATTTTTCAGGACATATAATTAATTTAGTTTCTTTCAAATATTTTAACACCAAGGTCGGGACAACCCCGGTGAAAATATCTGTCACAGGCAGCTTGAAAGTGCAGGGCTCGCATTATGTGATGCCGAAAAGATGCCATCTACATGGAAACCACCCGTTTTTAGCGTTGTTGATTCCAGATCACATCAGTTTCAATGAAAGTCTGTGTACAGAGGTTCATGCGGTGGTGCCTATAGCATTCGACTTCAGTCTAACGTACGGAAGGTCACTTCTCTGGCGCCATCAGGCAAAGTTTACGCAGAAACAAAGTTTCCAGACTTTACTTGGCGTGAACTTATCTCAGGTTGAGTATGTCGTAACAAATGTCAGTAAAAAAATAGCTTATTTTCTAACGCCAACGTTGTGAAATGCTGTTAATAAGTACTTTAGCAGGGCCGATAGCTAAAGAAATTTCCCACCCGACCTAGGATGGACTATCGAAATATTTGCGGAGTGCTTGATTTCTTTAAAGAAAACAGCCCGAGAAAACATCACTTCTTTTTTTCTTTCTTTTTTAGATTATTTGCGTTAATACAGGAGACGCTTCCAGTCTCTAAAGTTCACAAAAAGTTGGTGTCGGCGAAAACTAAACAGTGAGATGTGAACTTGCGACTTCGTGTGTTTTTCGTGATTCAGCAGGTTGTTAATCAGGTTGTTGCCCTGCTTTTTACTATACGTCTGCCTTTTCTGGGAACTACGGTCAGACGATGGAAACCCTCCATAATCGTTCCGCCGCCGAACATGACCGAAATTAACGACGAACATGACCAGATGCGTTATATAAAACAAGTCCGCAATTATGACACGAAACCACTTCGTGGTTCTGAATGTGGCTCACTACCGCTGTTTTATTGGTTGCGTGCTATAACGGACAGATTTGTATCACGAAATTAGGCGAAAATGACATAAAACATAAACACAGTCGTGAGCGCGCTGAAACCGAAACCAACCAAATTGCAGTCATCCAATGGCGGCGAGCGCGCCAGTGCCCTCTATCCGCTGGTCGGGTAACTACTGAGATGATAGGGTCTATCGATTCGTCTCCACCCAAGCAGCCTCTCACCAGTTTGCACACGTTACGCATCGACGTAATGTTCACTCTGTTGACCTCTACTCCCACGTAATATTTTCGTCTCTGACTGAACCCTTCGTGAATTTCCCAAAAACCTCAAGGTCAGCATGCACCTACACGCGGGTCGATTAACAAAGCATGCCCTCTCCCCAAAAAAATATAGTATGTACTTCCCTTTGTTCGTTTAAACCTGCAAACATTTCTTTGTTGCATCCTTGAGTGTCATTGAGCGCTGACTTATACAATTCCCTACATTCAACGCTCGGTTTACACAATCAGTTTCTTCAAAATCACGGTACCTACCCCATTCCGCTACACAGTTATTACACTCGCGAAGGTGCTTAGCAATTTCGGAGTTAGCGGAGTTATTTTTTTACGGCTCTCTGATGCTCATTTAGACGATCATTCACACAACCTTTAGCCTGTCCAACATAAGAAAATCCACAGGCCATCGGAATATCATAAAAGCAACAACTTCGAGGTAATCAACGGACCCATCTCTGTGTTTGAATTGACACCCACATTTTATTTACTTATTTGTTTATTTCAATACCCTCAGGGCCAACGGCATTACAGAGGGGAGTGGGCTGTATTCAACAAGAAAAATTATACAATGAATAACTTAAAGGCAAGGCAGATATTAGTTATGAACAATAGAAACTAGAAACAGCAGTTTTAAACAAATCATCCGCCTGGATTATGGCGATGGAGATGGGAAGGCGGTTCCAATCCAAAGAAGTTTTGGGAATGAAAGATTCTTGAAATGTGTTCGTGTTACATAGTGGTACACCTACTTTATGAGGATGATCAAGACGGGATGAAACATAGAAAGGTGGTGTGAGGAGACGTTGACTGAGGAATGAGTTAGTGTGAATATACTTTATGGAAGAGACACAAACGGGCTACCTTTCGGCGTGAGGCAAGACTAGGCAAAGATAAGTTAGATTTCATAGAGGTGACACTTGCAGTGCGTTGATAATTACTGAGGATAAAACGAGCGGAACGATTTTGAACAGCTTCTAGGGGGTTAACCAAATTTAAAAAGGCTAGGGTCCCAGATAGATGACGCGTATTCAAGCTTTGCGCGTACAAGTGTTTTATAAAGAGTTAATTTCAAAGAGGAGAGATCTAAAGAAAAGTTACACTTTACATAGTCAAGCATGCGATTAGCATTACTAATAACATATCCAATATGTATTTTCCAGGAAAGATCAGATGTTATGTGTACACCCAGGTACTTGTAAGACGATAGAGAAAGTAAAGGAACATTGTTAAGACAGTAGCAGGGAGAAACTGAATGATTACGAGACACTCTCATTACTTTGCACTTAGTTGTGTTAAGCTCCATATGCCAAGTTTCACACCAAAGAAGAATAACGTTAATGTCTGTCTGGAGCTTGATAACATCTGAATCATCATTAATCTCACGGTGAATAACACAATCATCTGCAAAAAGGTTAATTGAGGAAGAAATGTTATTCGGCCGGTCATTAATGAAGATTAAAAACAGAAGTGGGCCTAGTACAGAACCCTGAGGCACGCCGGAGGTCACTGACGCGAGCGGAGATGTATGGTTATTGGCGGTAACGAACTGGAATCGACGCCGTGGCAGAGTTTTGAAGGTGTGTCGCGAGTAGATGTCCTTGCAGCATATATCGGCCACGGAGTTCTGGATCGTCCAGCTGTTCCGGCAATTTGTAATCGATTAAGGGGAGAAACAATTGTACGGTTGCTCTCGTGCAGTATTAACCATGGCTGTGTTCCAAATCTACTGTCATGAATCACGTCGCAGCACAAATAGAGCAGCGTTGTGAAGCAATGAGAGGCTTTCGAAGGCAAAAGTACAAAAAGTTAAATGCAGTAACCCTTCACGGTTAAAAATAGGGTGTACGTGATGTTTCGATTATGGTCATGCAAAAAGATGTAAGAAACTGATGTACCGCTCGAACACTGTTTTGCTCGGACGGTGTGTGACTGCTCGGACGGTATACATTGCCGGCCCTCGGCGCCCAGCGTCAGGATTATGTCGATCGATCCGCCAGTCCCGCTCTTCCAACATGACTTTGGATGACCGTGATTGAAACATCAAGTGCACCTATAGTTTCAGTCACCGAGAGTTACTCCGACGCACTTATCAAGTTTGTTTCTCGCGACCACCGCCAGAGTATCATTTCCGGTTTCTGGTTGGCCACATTCGAATTTGTGAAGACGCCCTGGAACACGCCAGCCCGCTTTCGGCCAATGGCACTTCCTCATTTGCCTGCTATGCTTTTGGCCCCTTTACTACAGTGGCACCTTTACCCCAAAACAGCCAAAACATCATAACTGGATGGATGGACGGATGGATAAGGCCGAACCCTTTGAATCAGGGGAGGCTTGCGCCACCTAGCTAGCGCTTTTGTTGTTGTCTTCTAACATTTTTTTTTAATTAGTAGATCCAAGCAGCGCCGCTTAGCCAGCTGCGTCAATATCGTCGACTGTGCGTCTCGCAACGTCTCACAACGAGCGCGACGCTAGTGCATGGCGACGCCAAGACAGACGCGTCAGCAAGGAGGTTACAAGTACTATAGGAGGGGCACGTTGCAATATTGGTGAAGCCTGGTCATAAAAAGTTTAAACGATATTGTGCCCAACGTGACCGCAGATCTCTCTGGCGATTGGTGTGCGTGACATGTCACGGTGCTGGTTGTTTCGAGGACTTGCAGCTTGCGCGCTCTGTCCGGTAGGTTTTATCAGATCGAAGGCTAGACGAAGGCTAGCTACGGTCACGTGATGTGGTCACGTTGGCCTGATAAGTGAGGAGAGTAAGGAGGAAAATGAGAAAGAGGCGAGGCGTCAAGGGAGCATGGCTTGTGGAGGCTACGCGGCTGACGTCATGCCCTCTCCTACCCTTCTATCCTCCTTGCGCGTCAGCGTTTGCCGCTTGTGGCCATAGAGTTATAATGCACGCTATGTTCAACTGGCGCTAGTGTGCTGACGGAAATTGGAGCAGACAGCAACCGAAAATTGACTTCCGGTAATGTATTTCTATGGGAAAAGTGAGTGCTTTTTTTCCCTGCGCTCGATCATAAGAGCTAATGTCCCTAATAATTCGTACGTTCTAGGTAGCTTGGAACATTTCTCAGTCAGGCAGACGAAATAATTGGTCAGTTACGGCGTTTTTCTTTAGAATTACGTTGCATTAAATATGCTGCTAAAACGGCTTCGTACATGTATTTATGTGCACTGTCGGACTCTGTTAGCACGAACACGAAGTCGGCGCTTTTCAGCATGGGGTATATACGTGCCAAATGAACGAAGGACGTCTGAGCCGGCTTGCTAGAACAGCGTCTCAGCTGAGACCATGGGTGAAAGAAAGCACTGCAAAGGGTGGGGCGCGCGAGCGTCTCAAGACGCGGTTTGAGTCCCGCTCAGCTCGTGCGCAGGATTTGGCAGTGCTTTCTTTCACCCAGTCTCAGCTGAGACGCTGTTTCTAGCAAGCCGGCCCTGGAAAACCAAAAGAGACGGCAAGAACTACGCAGTAACATATGAATCAGTAACTCCCTCTGCATACACGATCAAAATAGATTCAAGGGTATACGTAACATATAGTCCGATTTTCAATAAGTAAGTACTGCTTTATTCTTTCTGCTCTGTGCGAAGATGCTTGTTCTACGTTCAAAACATCACTCGCACGCTCGAAATCTTTGAGAACAAGTGCCGGATAAAAGCTGCCGGGCAGAGAAAACAATACAAGGAGACACCTTTCGTAGCCCACGTACTTTATTCTTTACGTTTTGAATGTTTTTATTCGCTCATAAAGATGCACGACGGGGTCATTTTCATTTAGTGACAGCACTGGCATATTAGCAATATATATGCATCACCGGAAAGCTGGCGAACGTTGAACACGCATTATATTCCTTTCGATTGTTATTTTGCTTTGAATCGTCGCTTGTTTTTCACGCACCTGCTGCGGAACACATGTTTGGGACTGAAATGTAGCGAAGTTAAACATCGTTCACCGATGAAGAAAAATGCGGTAACTAAAGCAGTTACACTTTTACAATGTTAATCAAGGTACATGCTATTCGGTACGACCGAAATAACCAAAGCTTTCTGTGTTATTTTCCCATAGGAATGCACCTAGGAGAGCACCAGAAAAGCAGACTGGTTGCTGTCTGCTTAATTTGCCTCAGGAAGTCGCATAGACACTAGCGCCAGCTGAACCTCTAGCGTACATTATAATTACCCTATGCTTGTGGCGGCTATCGTTGAGCTTCGGCGTGCTGCCGCTTGGGGCGGGTCGGGAATCCACCGACGATGACGTCATGCGCAGCACTTTCTCTTCTAGGCGGTGTTGGATAAAGCGCCGATTACTGCCGCCGCCGCACGCGCACTCCTCCTCTCTTCGGAAATACCACAGAAGGTTGTCGCCGTGTAATGCATGTTCGATTTCGCTGAAACACTCTCTTAGCAAATAGCATTCTCTCGAGCATCCGTTGGAAATAGTTATCTATTCGTGTCATCTATATGTCACGCAGAAAGAAAAGAAAAAAAATCATTTAGTGATTTAGAGCATGCCAGTTTTAACGATGAGGTACTTGTAAAACGGTAAGCGGTCTTACGTTCCAATTTACACATGTTTGTTTTTATAGCGATTTTGAACAAGCTAAGTTTGTCCGCGCGCGCAAGTTATTTTAATTCGATAAGTGCGTACCACCGACGCCTCTCGGACATTCCTAAAACCAAAAACACGAGGACAAGCGAGATAGTAAGACTTAAAAAAACATAATTCCTTAGGAAAGCAGGTACCGCGGCTAGTTAGACACCGTTTACAAGGGTATACCGCTTTTCCTGCTTATACGGAGAAGGAACTGCAGGAGAGGAGGAGATAAGAGCGTGAGGGAGGTGGTGGTGGTGGTGGTGGTGGTGTTTGCCTGACGTGAGGTTTTTCTCACTGGGAGCGTGAGGGAACCTTTGAAACAAGTGTATTGTGCTTCTTGGCTAGCTACTTGTTCTGCTGTATTGTACCGCCTCTTTCGTATTTTCTGCCGATTTGTATGCCTTATTTCTTGTTTTGTTGTTTTGTTTTTTGTACGGGTTCTTGGGTTTGTACCCTGCCCATCCTGCTTGGACCACGTGTGGTCTGCAGTATTTATAAATAAAGAAATAATGCAGCAAACACCCTTCAGAAATTAAGGGTGTTCTCACTGCACCAAAAACTAAGGGTGTTTTCACTACAGACCCTTAATCTTATTTAATTTAAATCAGAATCATTTGACTTAAATCATGGTAGCTAGAAAATAGTGGCTCTTTTTCCATAGATGTATTTCTTAACATGGCAGATCAACTGACCAATCCGTCCGAACACCGAAAACTCTGCGGAAGAAGGAGCTACCGTAACAAGTTTAATTAACAACTTTTTATAGATGTAAACTCAGCCGTGCTAAAACAGAAAACAAACTTATTTTTAAGCTAGTCTTTTTTTTTTTGGAGGGGGGGGGGGCGTGAAAGGTTAAATCATTGTGATTTTCGTTCTCCACCCTGTCCATGAAACAACACCCTATTTTTACCATTGAACTGCTCGGAAGAAAGGTGCTGAAAGTGTGAATTCATAGTTCTCTGGGGGAAAAAAATGTTGTGTGCGTATTATCTTTCTAATTAAAGCTCGGCGCTCGCACGTCGCCGCGCGTTTCTCGTCTTTATATCTGCAAAACAAGGCCGTGTTTGCAAACACCTGGTGGGGAACTGCGTGCGCCGAAACTATTGTTTTTATTTTCTAATTTTGACTTTCTTTTTTTTTGGGGGGGGGGGGGAGAGGGGAGTTGAGATTTTGACTAGGGAACGAATATTTAAGCTCGCCCGTTACCATGGGAACAGTCGCAAAATGATGATGATTATCATCACCGTCATCATCAACCAGGTTCGAGTGAGGCGTCTGTTAATGCGCCCTGCCTACAGCAGTGTCAGAAAGCGCCTTTTGCCGCACGGGCGGCGCATCGTATCCTTCGTGGTCGACGCGCCACTCAGGGCTACTCAGTTTGGATTGAAAGGGGCTATGCAACGGATTTCCCTACTTGGCGTAAATACCACTTGGAATAAATCCTTGACGTTTATAACATATAGGAAACACGCGTTAGTTATTTGTTCTCTCACAAAAAAAAAAACGCCTTTTTTTTTGCGCGGTATGAACAAGGGGTTACGTGATTTGGAGCACAATTGATATGCTGCCAATGCTTACCAGGACACTTTCATGTTTGTGCCGTCGACAAGTAGTTCATTTCATTTTTGTGAAAAACCCAGGACTGAGGTATTGACGACAGACGACGACAAGGAAGAGAATGGAGGAGGAGGGGGGGGGGATCTCAGACCCCTGAGCTTCCCCGCAGTCGGCGCCTATGGTTCTATTGATTATCGCGAGCCCAAATCGAGTTCTCGCGCTAGTGCTCGGGTTCAATCTTATGAGTCGCATTCAGATATCGCGTCACTTTAGGACACTGCGACCTCCAATCTATACACCATCAAAGTTTTCGAAGGAGGATTGAAAGAAACGTTCCTCTTATTATTGTAAATTACAACGCAACAAGAAGTTCTTGGTCAATAGCGTGCGTGCGATCAGGCACGTAGCCAGGATTTTGTTTCGGGGGGGGGGACTTGCCCTTGGCAAAATGCTGTTGGAGGGGAGGGGAGAGGAGGCCCCAGCAAAATGGAAGGTTTCGTGGGGCCCGGGTCGATCCCCCCCCAGCTACGTGCCTGCGTGCGAGTATGCTTGGGCCCCACTAGTGCCAGTAAGCTCGTGTAAATTGAAAAAAAAAAGAAACATTCCAATTAAATATCATAGCACCACCGCTATAACGGTCCTTCACTCTCCGAAATAGGAGGTGTAGGGGTACACACCTTGTCCCATATGTAACGCCCCAACACAACAATTCTGACCTTCAGTCCACCGACGTCGAACTGATGAATACCAAATTTCATGAGCGGCTTGATAGTCGAGGTGATACAGCTTATTAAAATAGCTGATGTACGCATGTCTCTAAAGCTAAGAGGACACGGCTTTACGAATTTCTGAGGATTATTCTAAACTTGTCAGGACAGCACGGAAATGTCTTTGGGAAAGTTCTCAGCAAGAAAGAGATAACGGCGTTCGAATTAAGTTGAGATTTGATAAAATGATTGTGGGGAATGAAACTTATGGTTGGAATCATGTTAGTGGTGAGAGATATAAATGTAATAGCCAGAATAATAAATGACATACCCCACAAAAGACCCAAGGAAAGTTACAGACGTTGAAAGTTATAAATCTAAATGCAAGAAGTATTATAAACAAGGTGTCGGAGCTGGAACACATTCTGTTGACGTACGATCCAGATGTAATCGTAATAACTGAAACCTGGCTTAATGGAAATATAGCAAACAACGAAATTGTGCCTCCAGGGTATGAAATAGTTCGAAAAGATAGGCAAACTTTGGGCGGAGGTGTTGCAATAGTGTTCAAATCAGGAATTTCTTTTGTTGAAATGGAAGAACAAAAACAGGCCGAAGCTCTTTGGTGTAAGGTAAAAATACATGACTCCTGTCTAGTACTGGGAGCGCTATACAGGCCTCCTAACGCACCTCTTTCGGTCTTGGAAGAGACGAAGTCATATCTTTTAAAGCACTGTAGAAGTGACAGTAAAATTATGCTAGCAGGTGACTTTAATCTGCCATCGATAAGTTGGGACTCCTTATCGGCCGGTTCTAAAGAAAGTGACAGTGCAGAATGTCTTCTAGATATCGCATTCACGTTTGACTTAGTCCAGATAGTGCAATCTTACACTAGAATTCAGGGAAATTCAATGTCTATACTTGATTATATTCTGCTTAGTAGTGAATACAAAGAGTTTAGCGTTGAAGTACTAGACGGAATCTCTGATCATAAACTGGTGCTGCTAGAGCTACCCCTACATTTCCACAGGCCTCAAGTTACGAAGACTAAGGTGTTTGATTTCAATAAGGCAGACGACGTTAGTATTATAGATACATTGGATTGGTCCCTGGAGAAGTTCACTGATCATTCAGAGCATTGTAACGCAAATATAGATGAGCTTTGGCATCATTTTAAAACTATTGTGGAGAAGTGTCTAACTAATTTTGTCCCATACAAAATGAAGATTATTAAGCGCGAGCGGCCTTGGATTAATCGGGAAATAATACATCTGAAACGTAGGATTGCGCGTGCTCGTAAAAGGGCCAAGGCCACTGGATCGGAGATAAGAAAACAAGCTGTAACAACTCTGTCCAGGGAACTAAAACGTATGTTATCTGAGGCAAGGTTTCGCTATCATAATACAACTCTAGAAAGATTCCTCAAATCGTCTCCAGCGAAGTTTTGGAAATATCTATCAGCCAAACAAGACACTGGTACTGCCTTTAAAATAAACGATGAGATAATTGAAGAGCCCAAAAGGATAGCCGCCAGTTTTAATGAACATTTTAAGTCTGTTTTTACTCGCGATGATGGACGACTACCAAATTTCACTGTTGATCAGGCTCTGCCAGAGTTGTATGACCTTATTTTAACTGAAGAAGGCATCCTTAATTTGCTTCTTAACGTCGATCCTAAAAAGTCAATGGGGCCAGATTTAATTCCAAACGCTTTTCTGGTGCGTTACTCTGAGTGGATGGCTAAGTACTTGATAATAATATTTCGAAAATCATTAGAATGGAGTGCTGTTCCTAAAGAATGGAAAATAGCTAGAATAATACCTGTTTTTAAATCGGGCGACAAAAAGAATGTTGCAAACTATAGGCCTATTTCCATAACGAGTCAGTGTTGTAAACTGTTAGAACATATAATTTCTAGGCACATTTTCGATTACGTTGAAAAGGTAAATATCTTAGCGGCAAGTCAGCATGGATTTAGAAGAGGCCTGTCTACAGTAACCCAGTTGATAGAAATAACGCATGATCTCGGTAAGGTAATAAATAGCAGAAGTCAGGCAGATGTTTTATTTCTGGATTTTAGTAAAGCCTTCGATAAGGTTCCTCACAACAAGCTTCTTTTGAAACTGAATACCATACTTAACTCAAATAAATTAGTGAAATGGTTAACCTCATACCTAGAAGGAAGAGAACAGTACGTTTGTTTTAAAGGTTATAAATCTGATTCCCTTCCCGTTGACTCCGGCGTGCCCCAGGGCTCTGTCTTGGGGCCCTTACTTTTCCTATTATATATCAACGATATCATTAAAAACATAGATGTCGACATAAGATTATTCGCAGACGATTGCGTTTTATACAAAGAAGTTAAGTCCTATCAAGACCAACTAGTTTTACAAAATAGCTTAGAGAAGATACAGTCTTGGTGTCGGGAATGGCAAATGAAGCTGAATACCTCAAAAACTGTTTCAATGTCCATTACGCGAAAAAGGTGTCCTCTGGAGTTTTCCTATTGCATTGATGGTCAACCTATTCAACGTGTCGAAGAATATAAGTACTTGGGGTTATATTTTAGTAATAAACTATTATGGGACAAACACATTGATTACATCAAAACAAAAGCGACCCAGCGGCTTTGGGCCTTGAAACGTCTCTTGAAGTACTCTTCCCCCAGCACAAAACTTACAGTCTATAAAACGATATTAAGGCCAATCTTAGAATATGCAAATGTTGTCTATGACCCGTTCACTAAAATCAATATTAATAAGCTAGAAGGTGTACAAAGGAAAGCAATACGGTTTGTTTACAACAATTATGAAACACGAAGCTCCCCTTCAGAAATGTTGCAACAAGCTAACCTGCTAACATTAAGCGAAAGAGCGCGGATAGATAGATTAAAGATGCTATTTTTAATGATTCAGGGTAAATTAAATATCGACACTTCCAGATATATTACATTTTCAGCTAGATTAAACACCAGGTCGTCTCATGCACGTTCCATACTAGACTATCAAGTGCGATTGGATACCTTCAAATACTCATTTTTCCCTAGGACCATTGTTGAATGGAACAAGCTGCCCGCTGACGTTGCAAATTCAGACTCTGTTGACGATTTTATTGATAAAGCCACTGTCTTCTTTTCAAAATAAATTGAAAAACTTTTTTTTGTGTGTGTTTTGATGATTTGTTAATAGTTGTTGTTTTGTATGCTGGGTGCTGTATATATTGCATCATTGCTGCACGCTGATGTGACCAATTCAGACTCTGTCGTATTAATATTTATTGTTTTGAATGCTGGGTGCTATTTATGTATATATTGTATAATGTTTTGGGCCACATTACCTCTGGTGCTCATATTATATTACATTACTTATTTGCTTATTTTTGTGCCTCTCCTACCGGCGCTTTAAAGGGCCAGGTGGTATCGATTAAATAAATAAATAAAGGCTACATGGTAAGACAATCAGAGATGTTTTGGCCTGCTGCAAAACCTCAGTGTTTTTTAGTCTTCGGTATGCACATTAGCTATTTAGTTACGTTATATCCGACAGCTATCAAGCCGCTCATCAAGACTAGTATCACCAGCACGGCATCAGTGGACTGAACGTCAAAATGTAGTTTTGGGGTGCTACATATGGCACAAAGGTGTACTCCTCTACAACCCCTATTTCTGATAATCTTGTCTAGATGGCGCAAGCCGCCGCCCTATTAAAGGGGTTTAGCCGTACCCATTCATTCATCGATCCATTCATTCAGTAGTGAATGGCATAAATCTATGTATGCACAGCATACAGTCGACACAGTAGCGCCGGGAGGCTGTGCTATTGTTGTAACGTGATGTCGAAACGTGGCCGAGCTCGTCATCTATATTTATCCATCCGGCTGGGACGCGGCCGCTTCGTCTTCCCACTCGAGCTCGGAAGCGACGGGTTTGTCGATCATCTAAATCAGGGTAAAACCCGATTCGATGCGAGAGATAATTATCGACTTCCAAACGTGGTTTCCGTCTCGCGGACATCATCACGAGAAAACCGTGTGTTTCGGAAAAGCGACAGGGAAAGCTACGTGCCTAAAATGCGGTTTTAATGCTATAGGTAGCAATGTTACGTCCCTGTCGGAGAGACATGTTAAAAGTCCTTTAAAATGGCTAACCAGCGCGCACCGATAGAGGCGAGAGCGCAAGCTGATTCGCCGATTCTTTAAAGTAGTGCGTTTTGATAGGCCTTTAACACGCCCGTCTGACCACATACACTTTAAGATGCCCGTCTGACCACATACACTTTAAGATGCCCGTCTGACCACATACACTTTAACATGCCCGTCTGACCACATACACTTTAACATGCCCGTCTGACCACACACACTTAACATGCCCGTCTGACCACATACACTTTAACATGCCCGTCTGACCACATACACTTTAAGATGCCCGTCTGACCACATACACTTTAACATGCCCGTCTGACCACATACACTTTACCATGCCCGTCTGACCACATACACTTTAACATGCCCGTCTGACCACATACGCTTTAACATGACCGTCTGGCCACATACACTTTAACATGCCCGTCTGACCACATACACTTTACCATGCCCGTCTGACCACATATACTTATACATGCCCGTCTGATCTCATGCACTTTACCATGCCTGTCTGACCACATACACTTTACCATGCCCGTCTGACCACATACACTATAGCATGCCCGTCTGACCACATACACTTTAACATGCCAGTCAGACCACATACACTTTAACATGCCCGTCTGACCACACACACTTTAACATGCCCGTCTGACCACATACACTTTGACATGCCCGTCTGACCACACACACTTTAACATGCCCGTCTGACCACATACACTTTACCATGCCCGTCTGACCACATACACTTTAACATGCCCGTCTGACCACATACACTTTAACATGCCCGTCTGACCACACACACTTTAACATGCCCGTCTGACCACATACACTTTACCATGCCCGTCTGAGTCCTGACATACACTTTACCATGACCGTCTGACCACATATACTTATACATGCCCGTCTGACCACATACACTTTACCATGCCCGTCTGACCACATACACTTTAGCATACCCGTCTGACCACATACACTTTAACATGCCCGTCTGACCACATACACTTTAACATGCCCGTCTGACCACATACACTTTGCCATGCCCATTTGACCACACACACTTAGACATGTCCGTCTGACGACATTCACTTTAGCATGCCCGTCTGACCACATACACTTTACCATGCCCGTCTGACCACATAAACTTTACCATGCCCGTCTGACCACATACACTTTCACATGCCCGTCTGACCACATGCACTTTACCATGCCTGTCTGACCACACACACTTCAACGTGCCCGTCTGACCACATACACTTTAACATGCCCGTTTGGCCGCATACACTTTAACATGCTTGTCTGACCACATACACTTTACCATGCCCGTCTGACCACATACACTTTAACATGCCCGTCTGACCACATACACTCGTTGTGATAACCAAGAAAAAAAAGGATTTGCGCATTATTCATGCGCTCCGAGATGTAGTTCTTGCAAGATTTGGTTGTCGATCGGAAGAGGCGAAGCTTTTGGCGTTTGAAACGTGTACGCCCTGATTAAGTAACATAAAGCTAATCTAAGGTGCACCTACGCACGTTAGATCTTAATTCAACACATGAAGGGAAATCGGCAACGTTCCGCGAGAAGCCGGACCTTCTTTTACTACGGTTCTTGACGTGAATACGAGTATAGAATAATCAAAACCTCAAAACGCCGAAAAAGAAAAAAGAAAGCGGATATGAATGTTTAGTGATTTGTAGCAGGAGCCTCCGAATGTTTGGGCTAAGGTACCGAATGGGGATCCGTTCCAGTCTCGAGGACCGAAAAATGAATAAGACGTACAATACAAGCGTTGAAACACCAAATTCCTAAACCTCAATGAGCGTTCAAATACAGAAATTTAAACAAGAGCGAGAGTGGATGAACACTACACTTTGTTTTTAAATTCAGTGTATTGCTAATTAGGGCATTAGAAATGAATTGTGAGCTAGGAACCTCAGCAGGCATAAATCAAGCTAGCAAAGGAACTTTGCCATATTTCCACAGCGCAAAAGACTAACGAGAATGGTAGATTTGATTATGAGAATGCGGAGCGGAAGTTCGTCTCCTTCTTTTGCAGGTGTTGTCGTGACGTCAGAAGAGGCCGAGCTCTGATTGGCTCTGACTGAAAGATAGTGGGTAGGCGTCAAGGCAGCTTGCTTTGATGTCTACCCACTATCCTTCAATCAGAGCCAATCAGAGCTCGGCGTCTTCCTGACGTCACCACAACCAGTGCAAAAGGAGGAGACGAACTTGCGCTTCGTATAGAACGCTGAACACGCCAGTCGAAGGCCCATTCCAGGCACCGTGTCTTTAAACTGAACTGCACTCCGGGAGCTCGTCCTAGAGGTCCGTCCTAGACATCGCCTTTGACGTCGTCCTCTAGGACGTCGCCCTCGACGTCGAGCTTGAGGTCGTCCTAGAGGTCCTCCTAGACGTCGCCTTTGATGTCGTCCTCTAGGACGTCGCCCTCGACGTCGAACTTGGAGATCGCCCTGAGGTCCTCCTAGACGTCGCCTTTGATGTCGTCCCCTAGGACGTCGCCCTCGACGTCGAACCTGGAGGTCGCCCTAGAGGTCCTCCTAGACGTCGCCTTTGATGTCGTCCCCTAGGACGTCGCCCTCGACGTCGAACTTGAGGTCGTCCTAGATGTCCTCCTAGACGTCGCCTTTGACGTCGTCCCCTAGGACGTCGCCCTCGACGTCCGAACTTGAGTCAGTCCTAAGGTCCTCCTAGACGTCGCCTTTGATGTCGTTTTCTAGGACGTCGTCCTCGACATCGTCTTAGATGTCCTTCTTGAGATTGTCCTAGTCGAATGGCTATCGACAATCTCATAGACAACCAAGAATAGTGGTTTCTGCAGCAATTTCTTATTGCTCGCTTCAACGCGACGCGCTCCTGTGATTGAAACGGCGATAGACACCGCTCCGGCAATTCGTGATTCCAAACAATCTTCGCTCATGGCTCTGGGCCTCTAAACTCGTCAAACACAAAGTTGGGGCCGAAGTTGACGGGGGCACCGATTGGCCTATCACGACGATGACTTCGCGCTTTTTTTCGCCTACGTCCAATCGGCGCGCTCCGCGAACTTTCAACTTTCGAACTTTCGAATTCGACGGCGCCATGGTTTGTGGTTTTCTGTAACAATCTGTGACGTAATTTGTTTATAGATTCTTCCCATATATGCGGGTGACAAAAATAGAGAAAAAAAATAGGACAAGAAGTGTCTCTGGACAAGAGCAAAATTGATGGTAGGATATATATATATATATATCTACGAGCTGGCAAAGACGTTTTTATTCATACCTGCATTTTTGCTCTATTGAAAATAGTGTCAGGCACGCGAGAACGGCTCATTTACCGCAACAAAACGTTATACGGCGGCAAAGAGAAAGTTAGGTCTAGACGGATTACTTTTACGCAATGTGCGTCGTACGGTACCTGACAAGTTGGAAAACTTTATTGCACGAAAAATAGAAGGAAGAAAAAGATACCATCAAGTCGACAGTGCAATCCGTTTTCCTAAAAGTACTAACACAAAAAAGTCGATTCAGATTTCACGTATGTTCGTGTTTCATCACTCAGCAAAGAAATCAATCTCACTCCATCCCTCACACACAGTTCCTTTCCGTCTCCAGGCCGAGGTCACGTCACTAGTGCCTACGCAAAACCTAACAAGATAAAAATGTTGCAACAGCACTTAACCACACACGCATCTTCACGAACGCAGTTGCACACAATATACATACTATACATAACATGAATACTATTTAAAGAAAAAACGGTGAGACGAATCCAAATAAAACATATATCTTTCATATCTGCGTGTGTCTACACCTGGAATGTGCTCGCATCAAGATAAGGGGGAAAAAAGTAAGTGTAAGACACACTCGCGAATCAGTGAACAAGAACAAAAAATGCAGTAAGGAACAAAAAAGAAGGGAAAAGCCTGTCGATACCACCGAGTTAGCTCGAAATATATGCATAAAGAGGCAAGTACAAGCGTCACATACGATTACCATAGACTTATGTGCGACTTAGTCTCCAGTCAAAAATTCCGGGGTGGTGTTTTTTTTTTTGGTTACCTCTTGTTTGCTTGTGAGGGCTTGGGCCTTTACAGCTAGTCGTGGTATGCATTCAGTCGCGCGAGCGTTCGACTTGGCGCAAGTCGTAAAAACGCGTATTACGCATTCTCTACGCAAAAAAAGAAAGAAGAAAAAAAAGAAATAAAGAAAGTGTTCCGTTGCGTCACTGTCAAGGGCAAGTGGGCCAAGTCGCGCTAGCTTTCCGAATTCTTTTTTTTTTCGTGCTTATAATTGTAGCGTGTTCGTCTTCTTTTTTTTTTTTTTCTTCATCTTAACTTTCTCGGTGACAACTTTTGGCACTCCCTGCTAGCTACTCCCGTGTCACTTCGGAGAAGCTAGAATTTATATTTATAAATGTATCCCCTCTACTCCAAAACGGCGAAAAAACTTTTTTTTTATCTTTGTGTTATTTGGCGGTGCAACGGGAATGACGGTATGAGGGAAGGGGATCGGTGGCTGAGCGCCTTGTGGCTCGGAGAACGTGGAGCGAAAGCTCGTGCAATCCCCGTGTACACCTGCCCTGTTTCGATCCGGATGAGCATCGTACCGGCGTGTGGTCGCGTACCAGTACCGCATGATGCGCGTTAAAGACCCCGAGCTTGCAGTCCTCCCACACTGGCCAAATTTCTCGCCTACAACGGCTAACAATATGTCGCCATATTCTTGTGGCAGGGTAAACACCCGCTGTCTAAACAAGAAACGACTACTTTGTTTTGGGGCACGAGGGAGCTGAAGTAGGCCGTTCTTGCACTCTAATAACGATTCCCTGTAATAAGGAGTTTTAGTAGATTCAATTAAATTCAATTTTATTGACTCAATAATCGACGAGAAGGAGACAGGAAAAAGAAGGTATTTGACAAAATCAACCACAGAAAAATGCAGCACAGTAAAATTTAATAAAGAAATAAAGAAGCATGCAATTCGAGATTCTTTTAAAATATATCGTTAATGAACAGTTGCCTTATTCATTAACTTATAATTAAAATTAACGAGTTTGTTGATTGTCGACCGTGCCGATAACTCCGATAACGATATCCAATACTCCGCCGACGCCTTCTCGTGCGGCATCGTATCGTTATCGGGCACCGTTATCGGAGGTATTGGAACGATCTCCTAAAACTCTAACGATATGGTGAAGTAGTGCGAACCCCATAACTAGACTGTAGTGTGATTCTTATCATGTTCATGTTTATCTACTGATGTTTTTTTTTCTTCTCTTCTTTATATAGACTCTGATAGTCACGAAGAGAATGACTGGTGGGGATGATGAGGATTATGGTGGCCATGGTGGTGCACTGCTGGTGACGATGATAATATTGAATTGGATCGTGCTGGCTATTTCCTTTGTATCGGGTGAACAGAGTCTATGCTCTGCTCCTGCCAAAAGTAACTACGTGGTAACTACATCGTTACTTCTTGCCCTGAAGCCGCCAGTCCTCTAGTCTTCTCTTGGTGCATGCTGTTCTTCGCGCTGCATCAGCCGAGTCCACGTTGGCCTTCGCCTCCTTCCGAGAGCCAAGAGGAGCCTCCGGGGACAAGTTCGTTTCTGGCTCCGGCCTCGGACCTCGGCCTCCGTCCCACAGATGGCGCAAGCGGTCTCCAAGTCTTCGCCCGTCGTGGCACTACGCTGTGGACGGACATGCATCCAACGATGACCGAAACCAAGACACGCTATTTGACGTAAAGGAGAGCTGGCTTGGTTCCAACAGCTGCTTTGGTCACCCTCCCGCGGGTGGTCAGAGGGTGACCAAAGCAGCTGTTGGCACGAAGTCAGCTTTCCTTTTCGTCCAATAGCGTTTCTTGGTTTTGGTCACCGTTGGGGGCGTGTCGCTCCACAACGTCATATCGCCTCCGGAAGCTTCCTACCTCCAAGCTGCCCCTGCCCCTATTAAAAGATTATGGTGATTATGACGATGATGATGATCCCGAATGCCCAGTGACTCGGCCTTTATCGCCTGGGTGATACGCTTTGACAAGGTGTATAGTTCCACAATCTTAAAATGCCCGAAATTGTAAAGAAAACAAATATATTGAACAAAAGTTTTCTTTTTTTTTTAGATGATGTATATCACCTCAGTGCACAGGTTGAAAGCTCGCGATACAGACTCAGGTCACGAGTTCGATTCCCAGTCCCGCCATTTTTGGTGTGCGGGCGTTGTGCCGGTGGTAACCGCCGGCACAACTGTCCAGTGAGCTTATGTTCGGCGAACGTTCGCATGTTGAGCTTTTGACCGGTGATCTCTTTTTCACCGGTAAGCTTACGCCCTGCGAGCTTTCGTCTTGCGAGCTCATGTCCGGTGAGCTTATGTGCGGAATTCCACAACCGCTGTATTCTCGCGTCGAGTAATCTCGGAAGACCGATATTGTGAAGGTCTTACTGGGAGGGGGCAGTCGCGAAAGATGGAGGAAGTCGTTTACGACAACAGTCAACACCTCTTAGAATGCAAAAAAAGAGGAGGACTCGTGGCGTCACAAGGACCGCCTATGACGTCACGAAGTCGTGACGCGCGGAGAGGAAATCGGCGGTTCCGTGTCGTAAACGTGCCGCGCCGCGTTGCGTCATCCAGCTAATTTCACTTCACATTGCGCCCCCCAGCCCCCCTTTCCACCCCTCAATTTGACGCAACGCCTCTGAGACATCAAGTCCGGAGTGCTGGATTCTTCTACGCCACACTTAGCGGAGGCTGCAGCGCGGCGCGTTGATTGGCCCCGAGTGATGCGTCAGTGTTCGGCTGTGGCTCGTCTCCAATCAGGGAAGACGCGAGTCCGAGCCGAATGCCGACGCTGCATGGCGTGGCGCGCCGGCCCGCTTGCTCGACGTGGGCTACGCTCAAAAATGGCGGCTGATACGCTGCCCGTGTCTGACTGATTTCAGCATCGATTCGGTCTTGTACACGTTCCTCGAAATAAAGAAAAAGGAACCGATTACAATTACTATTGTTTAAAACTTATTCGATTAGATTACTCGATTAATCGAGACGAAAAGTAATTGACCGTTAATTAAAGAAAGTAAGCGTCACTTCTCCGACTACTTCCGATTTTCGAAACGACGTATAGTTTTCTTGCGGGTTGAAAGCGGGTTTCTTGTACTGCCCCTTATTGGATTAGAATCGCTGAATTATAAAGTACATATAATTTTAATCCACCTATTTCGGTAAACCATGTGTCCTTCCGTCGGAGATTTGGTTCGAAGATTCCCGGTGGCAAACTTGTACGAAAAAGGGCGCCATTAGAATCGCGAGGGTACAAAAGTAACGAATGCCAGTAATTTTACTACTCGCAAAAGCAATGAGAATGCTCTTGAGATTACTTCCCAATGAATGTAATCAAATGAGTACAAGCAGATAAAGGGAGCTACGCGCTCACCGCACCAATCAAACGTCTTCCTTTCATCACATGGCCCCCGCTCTCTGCGCGTGGTTAAAAATGGACGTTGTGTGACTGGGGACCAAACGAGCACGTCTTCCAGCGCACTGCCCGTTTAGGGGTGAACACAGCTCGCAATGTTCGTGCTTCGCAACTTCTCGCTGATCACGTATACCAGATTTGCACGCATATTCTCTTGAATTCGCGAGTGCGCCCGGTTTCCCGTGTTCGTCGCAACGTTTGGGCTACAGCTTCGTCGGAAGGAAAGCGGGAAGGTATTCGCTAAAGCCCCCTAATGTTTCAAACGTAGCGCAAGGTGCCTCGATGCACGAGGCACGTGCAGCCCTTCGGGAAGATCATGGCGGCACAACCCAGCACTGAGCTAGATTTCAGACGCCATGTTTTTCCCATACGTAGCGCGCGGCACGTGTCTCGAGCCTTTCCACCAACAATGAATGGCTCCACTTTTCCCAGGATAGAGGGGCTTTAGTATTCGCGACTCCAGCAGACTCCAGCAAAACGGACGGCACCTGGCGGGAAAACATTGAACTGAACGAAACAGGTCCTTTCGCGATTTCTGCTCGTCCCTTGTGGCTTCGTTGATTACATGCCGTCGGCGGTTGGCGCGATGAAACAGTTGCCCCGGTGACTCTGCTGTTAGTTTCGTATAATGTCGTATAAGCGTATTGCCCGGGTCGCTTCTACGCTACCGCGTGAACCAGACGTTGTGCGTTTATCAACATTCATCGGCACCGTGGTCCTTGCATCGCTTCCCCGAGGAAGCTCGGACCTCTGAAGATCGCTCACGCCAACACATCGCCGCACACTCTAAGAAATTCCTGCGCGTCTACTTACTCGCAAAACACTCAAAGAGCCAATCATTGTGATCTAGGAAATCAGCTCTGCGAATGATGAGGCGGGACATCTGTTTAGACCTTAAAATTAAGTCTGCGCTCTGGCATTAGGCAATGCAAGCATGACGCTTTACATTGCGCAATGCCACAGCGCAGGCTTCATTTCTAGGTCTGAACGAATGTTCTGCCCCATCATTCGCTGAACTTATTTCCTGGATCACAATGATTGGCTCTTGAGTGTTTTACGGGTAAGTAGACGCGCAGGTCATTTCTAAGAGTGCAGGTTCGAAACGTAGTGAATAAAAATCGGGGCAAACCATTTTGAGTTTAATGGTTGCCTGCTGAAACCCGAGAGTTCTACATTGAGCAGGCACATGGTGCGGCGCGACCTGCATTAGACCGCCATATTGGCCAGGCAGTGGTCGCGAATACAGTCTGAGTTTGATTCGCGTGACCATAAGTGCGGCCTCGGCGCGGTTTTCTACAACGATCGGGCACCTCCAATGAGGTGTCCGAGCACATGCCGAAGCAGCACTATGCCAACCGGGCCAATCAAGCCGAGCCAAAAGTGCAACGTCATATAGTTCGCCGTATTCCTAAAACTGCACCTTTACGAAAAACAAAAACAAAAAAACTAAGACTTGTAACGAAAGAGCTGCAAAACTCCCCCACCCCCACCCCTTTTTCTCAAGGGGAAAAAAAAGGAAAAAGAAAATTGCAGACAGCAGTGACGTTACTATGCAACTCAGCGTTGGCAATGACACATATAACAATAATAATAATAATAATAATAATAATAATAATAATAATAATAATAATAATAATAATAATAAAATAGAAGAATGAAGAAGAATTTTCCTAATATTTATTCAACATAATACAATAATGTTAGGGGAAGAAGGTCTATAGGTTTCAAAAACAAAATTTGTGGTATGTACGGAAAAAAGTCTTGCAACAACTGTGTCCCAAGGCCACCAAAAGTGCAGGAGCAGTGAGCACGTATTTAAAATGCAGACCTACGCATTTAACAAGTAACAAAAACAAACAAAAAAACATCCGTGAGCTTGTAAATTAGAAAAATGTACACTATACACACGTCAAAAAAAGAAAGAAAAGGTGGAATAGACAGAACAAGTTGTTTTTTTGTGAATCAGATGTATATAGTAGGGTTAAAAATATATATATATATATATATATATATATATATATATATATATATATATATATATATATATATATATATATATATCCCGGAAGATGCCCATCGATATATTGTTAATTTCGATATTGATGTCGCTAAGCTGGTTGAAAAGGGGTCGATCACAGTTACGAAGAGGGAAACAGCGCCAAAAGTACAAAGGACAAAGAACAAGGAACACACACACCTTGTTTTTTGTCCTTCGTACTTTTGGCGCTCTTTCCCTCTTCGTAACTATGCATACCAACTCGCCCAATTTTCAACGGATCAATCACGCAGAGTCAGAGGTCACAACACCTTTATCTCATTATGATGGGTTCGGCGATGTTAGAAACACGTACAGAAACATGACGATCACCACGAAGGTGCGTTTCCACGATGTCTGGTTGGTATACCATATCAGCTCGTATGCGTCCGGTGCGTCTGAACTTAGGCTGAAACGAAGTATTTCATAAGTCGCACTTCCCAACGTTCCATACCTTGTGTCGGATATGTACACTTTTTCTGTTAAATTAGCCGTTCTTTCTTGTTTTTTAAACAGCGATTGTTTATTTTGTTTTGTTGGTTTTATATCTATACTCGTGTTTACCCCAAGAATCGTAGTAAAGGAAGCCCGGCTTCTCACTGATCATTGCTAATTTTACCCTCCACGTGTCGGAGTAAGACAGATGTATGTGTATCCTAGATATGCTTTACGGTATTTTATAAAGACTTACACGTTTCAAACGCCAAAAGAGTCACTTCTTCCTTCGCCATCTGTAAATCTTGAAAAAACTATTTCGTCCAGCGCATAAATAATGTGAGAAAAATATTTGTTTTTATGTGACGACGAGTACAGCACATTAGCGGCATTCATACATATCATGCATTTTCATTATACATACGGAGTTGATCGAAAATATGTTTTGTCAGACGTTCAGTTGCCTTATCGCATATACTTCTCGGTATGTTAATTCTTTCTCTAATATGGAAAAATTTCTGAAGGTTCGTTTCAGTCGTGACTGTAATTTATACGCGAATAAAATCACGAGTCATATATAAGTAACTTTATCTTAAGTGGCGGAATGTGTTTGTAGCGATACGTTAAGACAACTATTTAGGATAATTTGCAGGCAATATAATTAATCTGATCGTCCCGCGGCATAAACTACGAGAGAGAGAGGGAAAAAAGTTTTAAACGTTGCAACTAGTTCTATTTTAAGAGAATTAAAAAATATATCCGGTTGGAATGGCACATGTGCTTGTGTGCCATTGCATCCGTGTGGAGAGTGCGCAGCGGGCACAGATCTACACATTCCGACGTGCATTATTAGATTCTTGATTGTTTGGTTTTAATTTCTCCCGGATCTGCTCTCACTGGTTCTATAAGAGCAGGCTAAACATATACTTGCATTCACCTCAAGGACCGAAGTAGAAAAAGCCCGGCTTCCCGCAGAGCATTACTAATTGCCCCACTTTATACGGTGATTTAAGATATATGGAGGTGCATTTTAAATTAGCTTTATGTTGTTTTATCAAGACGTTCGCGTTTAAAACGCCAAAAGCATTGTTTCTTCCCCCGAAAACCAAATCTTGTAAACACTATAGCTTCCGCAGCGTACTAACACTGCGCAAAACATTTTTTTTGTTGCTTGATGTATCAGCAAGTATAACCGTAATATGTCCCGAGAGATGGCCCACCCCGAAAAATAACCTACCCCTATTTTCGACATAATTAGCTTTTTTTTTCCTTTATTACCGAAAGATAACTCTTTTCTAGTAATTGCAAGGCCCTAACCAATGGTGTGCTTGGCAGAAATGATGTTAGTTAGTCCCGGCGGAAGCTAAGCGAATATTGCTGACTGGGACGACAGTCGAATGTGGTTCATCGCTCCTCCCCCTGCCATCACAGGTTTGGCAGGTCGCAAAGTCTAAGACTAGCACTTCTCAACTTTTTTATTTTTTTATTTTTATTGGACACCGAAATTTAGCGCATTCCTTATTTCCCCCACGATGTGCTTTCGATTTTAGGTGGGCTATCTCTCGGGATATCACGGTAGTCAAGCTGTCACACTTCAAAATCGATAGACCGACCACCATGGGTGGAAAACGCTTCGTTTAGGGGCACCAGCCTGACAACGGTGGGCAGGCCTCTGGGACACGCACCAGCATCAAGATGGCGGCGCCCAGTGGCCTACATACTTGCAGACGTGTGCGGGATGTTTCGGTGGAACCCTCTTATGATACCTCTACGTGACGTAACCATAATTTGCTTCGCCGTGACGTCACGAATTGTGATCCTGCTTACTTACCACCATACAGTGTTGTGGACGTTACCGAAAAAAAGGTAACGAAATAACGCCACCCGTTGCTTGCATATAAAAGGAACGCGCTACCTTTCTACGTTACCTAAAAATAAAAGCAACATTGGGCGGAGGATCTATGACTGTCCAATTTACACACATTCTTTCCAGTTCCGGCCTGAGAAATTTCCCTTCATGTTGTGATAGAATTAAGGATGCCGATCGCTGCCATTTTTTTTTTTTTTTTCTGCCGAGCGTGGTTATTTTTTAGCCCCGTGCCCCGCGGGAAAGCAGACCCACAGGCTTTGTTCACAAACAGCGCGGCTATTACTCGATCAAATGCGGTAATGTGAAACCGACCACGTCTCGGCACCTTCGAGGAAAGAGACATAAGGAAGGCGATTTAGAACAGGGTGAGGATGCTATAACAGCTGCCCACTCTCTGCATGCACATCAGGATTAAAGGCTCCCAACCCGTTTGGCGCAGAATTCCGTCATGTTCGCTATTCTTATTTAGATAGCCGGGTGATTTTCGCGCGACGCTGCCGATTTAAGAAGTGCTTCGGGTCGTGACGATATGAGCATGGTACGTATACTTTAGATAACGTGGAGTCGAGTTGGTCACCGCGTAGTTCGATTGCCTGCTAAGCTGCGGGTGTTTTTAATCTTGGCGCTTCCCTTAAAATACTCAGCGCGTCGGCTTTCATTAAGCGGTCGGCCAAACTGCACGGGCATAAAAAAGATTAACGCTTAAAAATAATTAATATATATATATATATATATATATATATGAGAGAGAGAGAGAGAGAGAGAGAGAGAGATTTATTGCCGAAATCGCTGCACAGATTGTCGTTGAAATGCGACTGCATCTTGAAGCAATGGTGGGGGTGCATGCTAGCTGCTGCCGTGTGAAAGTCTAGGAATATTTTTCGTCCACGTCCATGGGAGTCTCTTTACTGTACTTAAAGGGACGTGTCCGGTCAAAACCGGAAGGTAACTTAAGTTTTTGCGCCCGTTACGTCTAGGGAGCCTTCATGTAGACAAACTACATTTTTATTTTGATATATGATCTCCCGTTATTAATTAAACCTTTCATGAGCGTATGTACGAAACTGCACCCCGAATTTCGCCAGTGTCAATGGCTGACATCCGTAACTGCTGCGTGACGTCACAAAACGCAAAGGTTTGTCTGGATGGTCGGGATGACAAGCGTTGGTCGATGGATGTCTTGTATTTTGTTTCGAATTATATAGTCTCCTAGGCCAGTGGTTCTCAAATGAGGGTCCGCGAAGGCCTTCTAGGGGTCCGCGAAGCCCTGCCTCATCAGTCAAACCCGGCAATAAAAGTTTTTTTTTTTTCAGGTCGAAAAAATGTTTCAGTTTTTGGGCGAGTTTTTTCGTGTGAACGTCAATAAGAGAGGTCTACTTCACACTAGCCCTTAGTTATATCCATTTATTAAATCATTATTATATTTAACCTATACCTTTCCTCTCCTCTCACCACGAACGGGGTCCTCCATCATCTCCGCCGATCCACAAGGGGTCCGCGAAACATCGATGGTTGAGAACCACTGTCCTAGGCTGTACCCTACTAAAATACGGTTCTTTTATTGCAGTTCCCAAGCGTGTGCAAAAAAGTCACGCCTTTAGCAGGATATTACTCGAAAACAGCCATAAGCTTCGAGCAAACGTATGCCGTTTCGTGCAAACACAACTGCGACGGCCACCGATCGAATTAGAGCGCTTGCAAAGCAAAGGATGCAGATTTCGCCTCACACGAAGCGGTATCTGGGTGCACATATCGGCGGATCCAATGGATCGGTGATGAGGCTGCGGGTCTTTCCTCAGAGGCGATGACCGCGGGTCGAAGGCAACCGGCGAATCGTTCAAATGAATGTCGTCACTTGACTTGGACGAGCTTGGTGAATCGTAGCCATGCTCTATTTGCACATGCGGGTCAAACAGAATTTGGCTGCACGCGTGCTAAATACAACTTCAGCTATCGTTTCCAGGTGGTCTAGCTGTTGGTTTCGGTTTCGCTGCATAAACAAATGGATTGATCCGATTTGGGCGAGGAGTGGATGGACGTAGTTTAATATCGTTGGCACAGCATCACACCTCAGCTTACGAGCCTTCTGTCCGCTTAGAGCTCAGCTCGTAGCTCTCTTCTGCGAGATGATTGCTGCATAAGCGGGATCTCGATCTTGACGGAAACCCAGTCCCCACGCACGGCGACGATCCATTTTGCTCGTCACTGCACGTCTCGCGGAAAAGTGTGGAACGTCATGTCTTGGCTCGCATGTAGCTGCCCGGTGGTTGTGGCACTCAACCGCGCAACAAATATCTCACCCAACCACGAAACAAGCCGAGCACAACAACAAAAACGAAGCACGCTGAGGCGTTCACTCGCAGGTAAACGAAGAGACAGAAATGCTCGCTTTGTGTTGTGTGACGTCAGAGCTCCCAGGTTGCCACCGAAAACAGCGTTTATGCCAGGGTGCGATTGGAGCAGCATAAATTCAATCACTCATGCAAGAGGGGAATATAAAATTCAGAGCATTGCACGTACGACAGCGTCCCGAGCGGCAATAACAACGATATTCACTCGTTTTCTCGGGATTACAAAATTCGACCGGACAATCCCTTTAAAGTGAGCGGCAGCAACGATACTCAATGGGGAGGTTTTTTCTCTTTACACGAGCTTACTGGCACACCTGGGACTCAAGGATACTCACGCAACGCCACTGGCCAAGAAACTCCTTTGTTGCGGTGTAATTTCAAGGACAAAATCGATCATTTTCATTCAATCTCTCCTTTGCAAAATTTGATGACGTAACGTGGGGATCGCAGTACACCCATATGACGATATTTGAATGCGGTTCATAGACTGGACCCGAGCATTGCGTGGGCACTCGATTTGGGCTCGTGATAATTACTAGCTCGAGAAGCATTCGGGTAGTGGCCCGTGTCCAATCGCTGCAACGACGACAATAGCCGAGCCATAACAATATCTGGAACTCAGCGCGTGTCCTGTGCTTTGCCAACCCCAGCGCGGGGCTATGAGCAACATTGGCGGCATATAATCCGCTCCAGATCACGTGGCCGCTTGTTCTGGCTGCCAGTTGAGGGGGTGAACGCTGCTCGTTTTTCTTAAGTTTTTTCTGGGACTTCTATTGCGTGGGGTAAAAAACGAACGCGCGTTTCATAGGTCATTAACGTCAGGGATCCGTTTTAAGCGGTATTTGCGGAAAGTACAAAAATGGTTGCATCGCCCCTTTAAGACCAATTCACGAAATTTTAAGACCTAACTGTCTACCTCCCGCGACAACCGACTTTTGTTGTAGCATACTTACTGCAATTCAAATAGTTCGCTCTTACATACCTTACTCTTCTACGGGCACCCTTGACCGCGGTAAAGTCACTCTTAACTGCAGTTACGCTTAAGCCGCAGTTACCACACTATAGCCTCGGATGGTTATTTCAGAAGAAGTGAGGAGTGCGCTTGCGCACTCCTCGCTCATAGCTTTTTGACTGCCTAGCGACATAACGTTGGGTATATAGTGTGCACGGTAACTGTGGTTAAGCGTACCTGTAGTGAAGTGTTCCCACGTAACTATAGGGTGTTACTATACTTATATAAACATAATAAGATACTTAGTAGCGCTGTTAAGCATGCCCCCCACACAGACACACACATTCCAGTGTTTTTTTTTTTGTTTTTTACTTGTTTACTTTTTTTTGCTTTTTTTTTTGTAAAAATAAATTACGCATTGCCGAACGCTCGTTCTTTGCCATAACGTAACGGTGGTAGCGCTAGTGGTACGAACCTGATGCCAACGTTTCAGCACTAGCCGTTATCTTATTCAAAGGTTATAAGTCTAAAAAAATTTCAATGGGAAAATGGCGTCATTTTTGCCCGTTTCCGATAACTGGCGTCGTAGGAGCTCCATGTATTTGAGAGCTCTGTCGGCCACAATTTTCCCATTGAATATTTAAAAAAAAATCACATAATTCACAATTACAAAATGAGCATAATCGCATAATCACAAAATCACACATAGCCACAAAGCTTTTGAATAAAATAACGGCTAATGCTGAATCTTTGGCACCTGGTTCGGACCTCTAGCGATACATTCGCATGGGCGGAGAATGAGCGATCGGCAATGCATAGTTTATTTTTTCAATAAGTAAAAAAAAAAAGTAACTTCTTTTAGGGGGAAAGGGGGGGGCACATTGAATTTGCCGTTTGCATCTATCACATTCAAAACTATAATTCACGTAATCCTCACATTGCATTCAAGGAACGCAGCTCTAGGATGCAATGAAATTGATAGCTCGAAATACCGCTGTAAAATAACAAAGCGTGATTGGAACCGTGGTAATCTCTATGCACGCATGTGCCTTGCCCGAGTCTTTTGACATTAGCTTTAGAAGCAAAAAAAATAAGAAAAGAAAAACCCTAGAAATAGCATTCATCTGCGCCTAGGAAACGACCTGGCCCTTTACTTGCGGTTTTAGTAAAACGAGACGCATCAAAGCAATGATGCAGCCGTTCGAGTTACTATGCAAGAGCTGTTTTGAAAGGAAGCGTGTGTTCATCGCGAGGCCTAGCGTTGATCCAACGTTATTTCCGGCATGCATGAAAGCCCCATGAGACACAGAGAAAGAAAGAAAAACAGAGAGAAAATATACTCTAGTTCAGGTGTCTCTGTATCAGTGTTGTACACGTTCCCCCAAACCAGGGACGCTTCCTGTTAAGGTTCCTCCTTAATCTTTGTGCGAGTTCCGGTTACAAGTTTCAGTGGTTCGAAAGGAACGCGTTCCTGTTACACTTCTAAGAATGAAACGTGTCGTTACATGAAAGTTACATTTTCGTGTTCTAATGAAATATGGTGCTGGATAATCCGTAAATAAAATAAAGCGAGCAAGTGAGAAAAAGAAATGTGTGGCGAATTGCTCGGCAATGTGTTGCGTTTACGTGAGACGTTCGAACATCAAAAACGTTTAGCGATACTCTCACGGCGCTCTCCATCAGATAGTTTAAAACGTACCATGTGTACACTTGATAGTAGTTCCTAGAACGAAGCGATACTACCGCTATTCGGACTGATAAACCTGGCGATCTTTTAGAGCCTTCCATATCTTTCCAACTCCTCTCCCTCGGTACGCACAGGTGGTCCAATGGTGGTCGAACTCCTTCTCGCCTACCCCTCTGGTCACGTGACCTCCTTCGTTAACCAATCAGCATCGAGCTTCGCGGCCACGCTTATCAGGCACCTACGCTTCGAGTCAGTCGCCACGATCACGTTTGCTCCTTTTTTGTTTTTGACTATATCTGGAATACTTCCCATCCCTTGAGGTTGGAGGTTGAAATAGTCGATAATAAAAAACCTAAATGCCAACTAAATTTGTAAAAAAAGAGCAAATAAATAGAAAAATAAAAGAGCTCAGTTCTTCCTGATGTTCCCTCAGAAAATGTAACGAGCTCCAATTCCAGGAACGTCGTTCCTTAGAACGCCGTTCCGTACAATGCTTCTATATGACATTATTTGATTTCAAACTACAACTTTTCAGCACTTAGCCCCCAGAAAAGAAAAAAATGCTGAGTCACCGGGCGTCTGATATTCCCCAGCAGAAAGCTACTGCGCATGCTCAGAACGTATTTTACAGCCCTGTAAACAAAGATGGCGGCGAGCAGAAATCACTGGAATGACTCTATACGTAGCACGCAAGTGACGTCATTGCTCCAGGCTGGCGGTCATTAAATAGGGTGTCCCAAGCGGACCATCCACTGTAAAATGAGCCGGAAAAATCGGCGTCTGCACACAGAAAGCTGAAACTTTCACCAAATGTGCACTGAGCAGGTCAGTTTTACTCTGTGAAGTTTCAAGGCGCAGTTCTCTTTCTGTAAAAATTAGGGCAAATACTTGCCAAAGTCAAGGTTGGGCGCGTTCGCAGACGACCGCGAGTGTGCTGCTCCATTTACACCGAGCAGACGACAGATTGCGTCGTCTGCTCGGCTGCGCAGGCCTCCTGCACGCAAGCTTTGAACAAACTGTGGCGCCCTCATTTTAGGTAGTACAAGCTCACCTGATTGGGCTTCGCACCACTTATGGCACGTTGGCTGAGAGTTTTTGTCTTTCTGTGTGATGCTGAAGAACTGAGAAACACCTCTTGACCTCCGAAATCGCCTAAATTCAGCAACGCAAGACAATCAAAAGTGCCAGATTCATGCTACCACCGCTAGGGTACGTGTCTCTTATGTCTGAGTGGTGACGTCAGAAGATCTGGCCATCTAGCCATCTATCCTGAAGTCAAGCGCGGAGCCTTACAAGCCACCAAAAAAGACGACATCTTCGTCTCCTTGTTTGTGGACGTAATCACATCAGCAGTAGGCGGTCGCATGACGTAACCAATGGCTCACGCTCCCGAGACCTTGTGTCCAAATAAACAAACAAACAAACAGTGAAACAAACGAAGTCCTTGGCGCGGCTGTGCTGGACCCTCCAAGGAGTGTATACGTGACATCTATTTGACGATCGTGATCAGTAATAAAGATAGAGAAGTGAAGAAAGAACGCGCATTGATGAAGATTTGTAGATATATGGCTTGCAGTGACGTCACACCAGCTGGCATTCTGGTGGCCTTGCTGGTGAACCCGTACTTTCTGCAGTCAACACTTCGCCCCACCGATTTTGTTTTTCTCAGAAAGAACGACTATAGGGATGACCTCTAGCATGAAATGATGACATCACGTGTAAGCCTCGTACAGAGCACCGCGAGAGGTGGAGATGCATCGCCATGGAACGTGCATAGTAGACGGCTGTGACGTGGCCTCGCTCAGCTCGCATGACACCTCAACCATTTGGTATAGCAAATTTCCAGTTTAGCATGAAATTATTTTAATTACATTCTGGCATAACGACGTAAAAAATCGCCTGACTTAAAACGGTCCATCAAATGCAACGAAAGTACGATAGCCCTAATACCCTTGTTCCTACGCAAAGGGGGGAGTGAGCGCACTGTTTATTCCCTCCCTCCTCCCCACGGCGTGACGTCATTGGTCACGCACACTATGACGTCAAACTAACAGCCAAACTCCGTGGCTGACACTCTTTCCGGTGGCCTTGTTACTACGGCACGATGAACAATGTCTCGTGGCCGCTTGAAATGGATGCGTTCAAAAAAGGCGTCCTTTCTGTTATCAGTGATAATCTGGAAAACGAACTGTCGTCTTGTGTGGGCCCTTTGATTTACGTTCAAAGTCGAAAACAAAGTTGGCTTCGTATTGACGTATTGACATGAAGAGCTAGTTTGGTCTTCATTGATGGAAAGCACCATGTCGGGACAGCGATCTGGTAACCCTGGCCGACGGCTTGGCAAGGCTCGACTATCAGACGATCTACACACGCCAGCGGCAAGATGGCGGTGCCCAGAGGCTCTAGTGGCCAGACGTCTATAAAACATTACTCTCTCAAAACACTTTTTTCTTTGTCATGTTTAGTTCGGTTTAATGTCGCATAACGAGTAAGAGCGATCTAGAAGGCTAACACGTCTTGGGAAAAAAAGGCTGTAAAGTTTACAAGCGTAATCTTTGTTGATCTCAACATGTTTACTTAAAAAGGGTTTCATGTTTACCGAGAGAAGCTTGGATATGCCTCGCATTCGGTTCGCCGATTTGCTCATGGGCGCCGCCGTTTTGTTGTTTTTATGGGGTATTCACTGGCGGTCATGGCTGCTTATTTAGCTGCTCAGCGTGTGCTGACTTCGAGATTCTCTGTGCAGAGCTTTTGCAACGTACATTCCCGTCAAACATCAAGGTTGCCGGAATCTTGGGAACCTGTAAGTGTGTGCTCGTTCTGAGCATGCCCGGTGAATTAGTGCACTCGAGTATGGCGTCCAGTTGTGCAAATTCATTTTGTTAACCCCCACCCCCCTCTCCGGATCTTAACCAATGATGGGACGGGTTTGGGCTGCCTCATCATCGCGCGGTTCCTTGCGCGTTCTTTCTGTTGCCCTTTGGTTGGTGTGCCTCCCTTTGCGCGTCGTTACCCTGAAGCGTAAGCTTGTTTAGCCCAAACCCCCCCCCCCCGCAAGCTCTTTCTTCTCGTTTGCGTATGCGCGTGTTGATCGAACGCACCGTAACTGCGTTTAGTCTCTATTCATAGAATCTCCCCGTCATTTTATTAGTCGGGAAAGGTCAATCATTCCATGGCGGGTCGTTGACCTTACAGCTAAAGTGCACCGGCGGTCATTAGAGCCCCACTAAATAAGCTACCCTCAGAGTATCGACACGCAGGTTATCTTGTGGGCGCCGCCATTTTTGGTCCTTGGTGCATACGGAGCGTGGGCGCAATCAAAATGTCACTTCCGGAGCTTTTGAGACACGGTGTTAAAGAAAGCTCGGGCGATATCGTTTTTGCTCTGTCGTGGACTGTTTTAACATTTCTGAAGGACGGAAAAAAACGTTATCCGCGACTTCGACGAAGCTTTTGATAACTGGCGACAGGGAATTCGAGCGCCAAGACGGCTGAAGCGACGTATCGTATGCCTTAGCTGTTTTGGCCTTGCAAGCCACCCGTGGTAACATTGCTTTGGACATAACGGTTATTATTATTATTATTATTATTATTATTATTATTATTATTATTATTATTATTATTATTATTATTATTATTATTATTATTATTATTATTATTATTTAATTAATGGCTGTGCGTTCATAGCTGCGTTCGTTTGTGCTGTGAGCTCCCTGACCATGTGCTGACGACATTTCTGCAACGTGCATTCAACACATTCAAGATTGTCCTTCTTGGCGGACGATGACTGAAAACCTTGTAAACTAAAATTCTATTTAAAAAAAATATGCACGCTCTTTCATTTTGTACTAATTTCCACTAAAAGTTCCAACAAAAATACTTTTTGTTTGTTTGTTTTTACACAAAAACATGCTTTCTAAACGCTCGCGGTGACCACAGTAAAACAAAAAGATTGAGCCGCCATTTTGGGAGCTCCAGCCTGGGAGTTTCGGTACTCTGGGAACATTCAGCAACTCTATTGTGCGCTAGCCCACTCGGCCACAAGTTACAACTACCTTGCGTCGAAGGCAGTTAATTCCAGTCAAAATTACTAGCGCGCAGAAAGTAATTAATTACTGTGGCGTAGTACTTTCAGAAAGTGAAGCTCCGTTAACATTTTCCTTTGATAGCTGTTCGACTCCAAACATGTTGATGTGTTGACATTTTCTCTTTCGCACTAGAACGGATTTGTTTTAAGGATTAATTATACGGCGTTTTACATTTGTCCGTATCTGTGACAACGCTTCAATCATCATCATCAACATTTTCTTTTTCTTTACAATAACTATTTTTGCTGAGGAGCTACCGCCTTCTATATAAAGATGCAAAACACTAACGTTATGACACAAGTGCGCGCGCGCGCCGTCATGTTGACGGACATCAGACCACTACCACGCCGCCACCGCCGATATTGGCTCAATGATCGTCGCGAAAGAAAGCCTAAACACACGCTCCTCGCCCCCCCCCCCCCCCCCACCTCCCTACAACACGCACGCGTATCCGGTGACGAACGACACAGTTCATAAAGAAGCGGGGAGGTGCAAGTGGAAATCGATCTATTCACAAATCCACAAACACAACAACCACGTGACGTGTGCGTCCTCTCCCCAAACCCTTCACCAGCCTTCAAGCAAGTCCACGCCAAGTCCAGCAGGAACAAGTCTCCGCCGTCGCCGCACTGTCTACCAAGTCTCAAGGCGCGCGCGCAACGTCATAAAAATAACAATAAAAAAAAGAAGGAAGAAAAGAAGCAGTCTGGAAAGGGAGCGACTAAAAACGCAAGCACGCCGGCGACGATCCAAAAGAAGCACAACAGCAAAAGCGAGTTTCTCCTCCCCAACCCTCCGTCCGTCACGTGATTCCATTTCGCCTTGACTCTCGAGGCAGGCGGCAAGCGCGAGTGAGAGCGGGGGATAGATAGGTTCCAGTACGTCACGCGGAGTAGCGGTGCTAGTGTAAGCGGCTGGCTGGCGAGGCAGTGCCGGCAGGCAGCAACTACAAAGAGCAGAGCGACGACGACGGCACAACTAGCTCGAATCGGTTGGATCCGCCCTGCCACGGACGAAGACCTGCGAGGACTCTTCCGGCAAACTGAACGCCAGTTCCCCGCTGCTGGTGGGGAAAACGGCCAGAACCGGTGGGACAAGCCCAGGCTGGTGACTAGTGGTTGTGCATCTTGGGCTTCTTCTTGAAGAGGATCCGCCGAGTGTCTTCTAGGATGTCCTGGGTGTGTAGTACCAGGACGTGGATGATGTCTTGAACGTATGCCAGGACCGTCATGAATCGACGGAACACCGGTGCTGTCGCTTGCCGTGGTACGGTTGTCGTTGCCGTGTTCCCTGAAACCTTCTTTGCAAACTCCTAAAACTTTTTTTTTGTGTGTGGCATTTGGAGATTGTTACGGAGATTTGGACAACCCGTGGACAAGCCCGTGTTGGAAGTTGTCCACTGCTGCTGCCGCTACTTCAGCATCCATTGGAGGTGGTCTTGCGCCGTTGGAGCTGCTGGTTTATCTGGTAGGTTTGACCTTCTTACTACGAGATATTTTCTCCTTGACCACCGGCGTATAACTCTGCGACAAACAGCGCTCCAAGTTCAAACAACTCAAAAGATGACCACGAGCGTCGGGACTGAATTCTTTCGCCGAGTATTCAATCGACTCTAAAAGAAAATTTTCGATTTACAAATATATAAAAAAATACTACCGAACGCAGTCGCTCTATACCATTGTAGTGCATCCCTGTGAGTGTTTCGCATATTATGTCTTCAGCTGTATACGTGGGGACGCTGCTTGGTTTATGGAGGCATCATGAGGCAAACATACTGCAATCCATTATTAGAACGTCATCGGTTGCTGCATTTATGTCATAATAACAAATCTGGCCAAAGCTTTTTTTTTTCCCCAGTTTGTAGATTGACCTTGGGGCGAGGTCTTCCGTATATTTGTTGTGCAATGTTCGCTATAGATACTGCAGATGTTTCCATTTTACTTCATATATTATTTTCGTATTTGAGGTCATTACCTTCTTTTTCGAAAGCTTTTTTCTTTTGTTTAGGTTTGTTTTTATATAGTTATTTTTTATATTTTCTTGGCTCCGGCTGCGTCGTCGGGGATGGTGAAATTCCTGGCTTTCCACGACGATTCGCAAATTAGACGCCGGCAGAGTTTGTTCAACTTTCCTCGTCTCCTGTTGCTGGAGTGCGTTCGATTTTACGACAGCCTTCGTGCTCTGCAACGAGTGATCGAAATTAAGATTAACGTTTACATCGCCGTGGCAGCGTTTGCAAAATGTATCACTTCTTTTCTTTTTTTTTTTTTCTTGGCTTTTTTTTTAAGAACTTTCCGTTCGTGGTATATGTATTCCCCATCCGAGTGTGAAAGCCGTTGCTAAGGGCCGGTAACGAACAAGAAACAGACACTGTTCGCAGACAGACACGTCACAAACACCTTGTTATCTCCCGACTCTTGATTGCGCTAATCGTAATTCATACTGAAAACTCTTTACGAAATGCGAACAGGACAAAGACGAAACAAAAGGTACTCAAACGACGCTTGCATGCACCTTTACATTCAATTGAATTATAATCAGGTACACATACGACAAGGACCGGCGCCAGTTCTTGTACATGTGCGCATTTTTTTCGTCCTTGTTCACACCTTCCACAATAGTTTTTCACCTTGTTATCAGTCGCACTGCAAGACCCAGGGATCCCGGGTTCAATCACCACCCCCGCCCGTTTCGATCTGGATGAGCATCGTACGGACATGTGTCCGTTTAATTACCGCTACGTGATGCACGTTAAAGACCCCAGGCTGCAGCAGTGTTACCGGACAGGCAACATTTATCTTCTACAGCGGACACTCCGCAGACGGTAATCCGGCTAACTTCTCGCGCTTCCGCCCGCAAGCAACACAATCAGAGAGTTTTAGTAGATGGTTCCGATGCCACCGGTAACGGTACCCGATAACGATACGATACATGCGTAAAGGCGGCAGTGGAGTATCGTTATCGGAGTCGTCGGAACGATCTACTAAAACTCTTCATGATTACACGAAAATCGTTATCAAATTTGTTTGGCAAGCGCGCGGAGGCGGGCGTTGTAGCTCAACAAGATGCTTTCTTGGCACGAGTATGCAGGACCACGGAAAACCGACACCGCAGCCACGTGTTCGCGCCCGTGGCTCGCACGTCGCGCTCAACATTGACGTCGCTATACGGTACTTTTATACGGCCGAGTCCATCACATTGCGCGGTGGCTTGCGCCATGTATAGCCAGCGTTTTGAATACCCTAAAATAGACCTCTTTCCGGTAACCGCCCTCCGTTGAAGACATGGAAATATACCGTATGCGATGGCAGACACCCAGAACTGCATTCCTACATATGCTAAAAACTTCGTTATCGTCATTATATTTATACTTCGCTCATCCCTAAGCTGGAAGTTCGGTGGAAGCTATCCGTGCTCGTTGGACCAATCGCGCGTTCCTGTTTCGTCACGTGGTCACACTCCCGCCCATTGTGCAGACAGCGGGTTTAGGTAGTGCCTCGGAGGCGGTTAATGAATCTTGAAAGCGCGTAGCTACTTTTTTTTTTGTCTGTTATTTGATGTTTTGGAGCCTTGGCGGAGGCGGGGGGGGGGGGGGGGGGGCTTCGCCGCCTGCTGCGATTGGTCAGCTCCGCACCGCTAGCTGATCGGAGCAAGCGGCGATGTCCCGATCCTCCGGTCCAGCCGCGTAGATTAGGGCCCTTGTTGGCACTACCAGTGTTGCGCGGTGTACGTGTTGGTTTAAATAGTCGCCGACAGCTAAGAAACGATGGGCGTGGCCTCACGATTCGTTCTTGCAAGTTTGTCTGGAAAAGTCATTCGCGCTTGTTTATTTACATTTACATGTGTCCGTTTAATTACAACTGCGTGATGCACGTCAAAGACCCCAGGCTAGCAGTGTTACCGGACAGGCAACCTTTTATTATTTTCGTCAATGCGACGCGCTCGAGCTTCCAAATTACTCGCGTCATAAATAAAAATAAAATAAAAAAATAGACAAAAGTTTTTTTTTCCGTGCTCTAATTTCGATTTAGATTAATTGACCTTGGCAGTGAACACGTATACAGTCTCCCACGATATGAAAGACCCTTTCGCCTATGGACAGTTTACGCGCGCGGTGCTGTTCACATCTTTCCCCAGAGGCACTTTGCTTTTGCATAGAGACTAGAATAAAGGTTCATTTATTTCCTCACCACGGTCAATGTGGGGCTGCACCAAATCGAATTGATTTTTTTTACTTTTTTTTACCTTTTCGCAGAAGTATCTAAAAAAATATTCCTTTACGTAAAAAAAGAAAAAAAAAACAATTATCTCAATATTTGTATTTCCGGAATACTTTTTGGAGTAGCCAGCCCTGTTTCATATTCATAAAGACTGTGCGCGACGAAGTAGCTTGTACGTTGATTTCCTCGTGCTCCGATCGTTCTATTTTTGGAAAGGGTCGCGGGGTTCGTCGTGGGTCGTCGTTCATGAATGGTTCAGTGCACACGGTGGCAAAATGTCACCTGCGTTCTCCGCATCGCCAAGGTCTTCCTGCCACTTCCTGCGCGAGCTTCGCCACGTGTCCTCTGCATGGCACGTGTAACTTGCTCTCAAACACACCGCCGAACAAAAAAACAAACAAAAAACGATTGGGTGCAACACGTATAGGGAAGGCTATATCGGGAATACACCAGATGCTTGTGCCAGCAGAAGTGGTTCGTGTAGTATATCGTTCACCCGCGGAGTGACTATTTGTAAATCGGCACTCGCGCACTGGACACGAAACGCTGTCAAAGCTTCTGGCGCGTGGGCGTCGTGGCTTCACCTGGCCTGCGACCAAGCCACGCGCTAGCTTTGGCAGCGTTTGTACACTTTGTACATCACACTTGAGACGTATTGTTTTTTTTCTTTATTTTTACAAGGTGTCGCCCCCCCCCCCCCCAAAAAAAAAAGAAAAAGAAAACCCCTTTTTTTTACATTAAAAATAAATTACGCATCGCCGAATGCTCATTTCCGGCCAAGTGTGTAGTTTTAGCCGTCCGAACTAGATGCCAACGTTTCACAAGTATAACCGTTATCTTATTCAAAAGTCACAAGTTATTTTCTTAAAATTTCAATGTGACAATGGGGCCCGTTCTTCGCCAGTTTTCGGCAAGTGGCGCCGTTCAGCACCATGCCTTCGAGATCTCCGTCGGTTAATATTGGCGACGTGCGCGACCGAAAGCGTCGCTCTGGTCGGCCTTCCACGATTGGCCGAACGCTGACTATGACGTCGGAAAGGGGATTTATCATCGACGGAAATAAGAGGAATGAAAGAACTTTACTTTTGACGGTGTTGGCAGCGTTCCTTTGAGAGCGCAATGATTTCAAGCTTCCACCATGCTAATAACAAACACCATCGAACTTGTTGTTTGCAAGGTAATGACGTCACAAGGGGGAACCATAGGAGGGCGCCACCAAAACATCTCGCCGCTAATTGCCATTGACCGATCTCACTGAGTGTTCCGCGCATGCGCGACGTGCGTGGCGCCGCCATAACTGTATCGTTTTATAAGGTGTATTCACTGGCGGCCATATCCGTGGGCGCTGATGCTGAGCACGTGCTGATGGCTAGCTTCCACAGTTATTTTGTAACGTGCACCCCGCACCATCAAGATTGCCGGTCTTGGCAGCCTATTAATGTGAGCTCGTTCTGAGCATGCGCTCTAAACAGTGACCTCAAATATGGAGGCCAGTGAATACGCCCTATAGGAAGCTGGCGCCAGTTCACGGGGCAGCTCGTGCCGCTTCGTGCTCTGCTCGTGCGGACGCTCAGCGGGGTCATCGCTCATGCATCAAGACTATGCGAAGAGCATGCAAGTTCGTCTCGCTTTTGCAGGGGCTGTGGCGACGTCAGAAAGAGGCCGAGCTCTGATTGGCTCCGATTGGGAGGATAGTGGGTAATGGCTTCCAATCGGAGCCAATCAGAGCTCGGCGTTCCCTGACGTCACCGCAACCCCTGCAAAAGAAGCAGACGAACTTGCGCTTCGTATAGTTCCCACGACGTACGACGGCAGCGGCGTGGCGTAATGAAATTGCACTGCGAGATCCGTCTATCGAAAAGATTCGAAAATCACTTATAACTTCTGAAGAAGATAACGGTTAGTTTTGAAACTTTCACATCTGGTTCTGTACCGCTAGCGCTATACATTTGGGCGGAAAATGAGCGTTCGGCGATCCGCAGTTTATTTTTGCGGTAAAAAAACCAGCAACAAAAAAACTATCTTTGTTTTGGGACACGCTTGAAAGCATACGCAACCAGAGTTGCGGATAGCTTAAAGGGGCCGTGCAACGATATTCGCTTGAAATGTTTTTCACTTTACACGAGCTTACTGGCACTAATGGGACCCAAGTATCCTCGCACGCAACGCCACTGAGCAAGAAACTCCTTTGTTGCGGTGTAATTTCAAGGACAAGAGCGAGCGTTTTCTTGTAATCTCTCCTTTGCAAAACTTGGCGACGTAACTGAAAAGTCGCAGTTCTCCTCCACCCCCCCCCCCCCCGTGACGATATATGAATGCGGCTCATAGATTGGACCCGAGCAATGCGTGAACACTTGATTTGGGCTCGTAATAGTGCTCGACGAGCATTCGGGTAGTGGCTCGTGTCCAATCGCGTCCATGACGACGATAGCCGAACCATAACAATGTCTGGAACTCGGCGCGTGCCCAGTGCTTTGACAATTAACCCCTGGCGCGTGGGCGGCTATTATCGACTCCAGATCACGTGGCGGCTTGTTCTATACTCTGTTTCACCTTATGATGTATCGCAGGGAAGGCTACAAGCGCGAGCTCCTTGCTCTAGGGCACATCTCGGCGGCACAAAATCTCGTGCACTAAGGGCTGCTGCCAACGCTATGAGCTCGCGCTTCTAGCCTTCGCTGCGGTACAACATAAGGTGAAACGGAGTATAGCTGCGAGTTGAGGGAGTTACTATACGCTGCTCGTTTTTCTTTGACTTTTTTTTCGGCGACTTCTATTGCGTGTGGTGAAAAACGAACGCGCGTGGCATGGGTCATTAAAACGTCAGGGATTTGTTCGAGGTGGTATTTTGCGCAAAGTACAAAAATCGTTGCATCGCCCGCTTTAAGAAACGTTTGGGTAGGGCGAGCTCACGGGACACCTTCGCTTCGCAGGGACCGAGATTCTCGCGTTAGCCGCTAAGAACGACAAAGAACGAATTAAAGAAGCTCGAGAATACTAAGTCACACCTTGTGCTTTTTAATGAAGCTCTCAGTGGCCATATACAGAGCGCAAGTTCGTGTGCTTCCTGCACAGGGGTTGCAATGTCGTCAGAACGCCGAACTCTTACTGGCCGATCGAAAAAAAAGAAAAAAAAACAGTGACTAGTTTTTAAGGCATTTAGCATTGAGGTCTGCCCACTATCCTTTCGATCTAAGCCAATCGGAGCTCGGCGTCGTTCTGACGTCACCACGATTCCTACGCAGAAAGCAGACAACTTGCTCTCCGCATACAGTTAATGACAGTTTAATAAACCCAGGGCGTGGCTTCTTACGCTCCCTAAGCACGAATTACGTTTCGTGATTCGTGCTTCGGAGCTTTTATCGACAAATGCCGAAATCTTATCGGCCGAGGAGAGATAATGATATGTTCGGGGGCGCACCATGTCCAGCGTTAGCTATCAGTGACAGCGTGTGCTTGTATCTTTTATAAAGGCTTCGTGATATGCATGTCACTCGTGAGACACAACTTAGCATGTCGCAGCAGGTTGTAAACAAGTACAAAATGAAAGAATACCTAAAAAGACAAACGCAGCGCTGACGAAACACTCAGGTTCCTTCTACTTCTTAAAAAAAGAAATGTAATTTTTGTTTATGACATTGACTACTTCGCCAAGTGTAGTAAGTATACAGAGTTATTTGGCAGATAGAGAAACGGATGGGGTGCTGACGCACTTGCCATCAAGTCGCGCGATCTTCTCGGCTGCAATAATTTCTCTAATTATAGAGGGTCGCCAATTATTGTTGCGTTGTCGTTCTATGTGTCCTCTCCTTTTGTCGTTGTTTATGACGCGCTGTTTGCGACGAGAGCATCCCTCTAAGGCCGATAGTCGCATTACGGCCGAGTGTGCCTTAGGGCCGGGAGTGGCTCTGAGGCCGCGTAGACCGTAAGGGCCGACTATACCCAATACGAACTCTTATCACCAACTCTTTTGTGGCCGATCAAACTGCGTCCCCCGAGGCCTGCCAGGATAGTATACGGTTGGAAACTGTGGGAGAGGAGGACACGAGAGATCGCGGGGACGCCAGAACGCCGAGATCTGCAAGAAAAAAAAGCAAGTTTTGCGCATTGTTCGTACGCGGCGCGAAGTAGTTTGACAGCTGAATTTAGACGCCCCAAGTATCCCTAAAAACCAAATAGTATAGTCATACGGTGATTATTTCTTTAATAAAATGTAATTGAAGGCCGCCAAACCTCGGATCCATCCGAAAACGAAACCACTCTCATTGGTCCTCGCACGCTTATCAAAAGTATCTCGGGCCAATGGCGTTGGACGACGTTCCGTCGCGCAGTGATCCCGAGGTAGCCGCATCGGCCGAACCTCTTTGTCATTCGAGCTTCGATCATGGCGGCGTTCTCTACGCTCGAGGACCTGATGCCGTTGGAGGTTGAAATTCTTCGGCGGACAGCCGACCTGGGGATGATTTCCTATGACGCCACTCCGACGTGCGATGTGGACGATAGCAGCGCTTCGGAGTCCTGTTCGGGTTCCGAGGACGATGAAACGCAGACCTTTTCGGGCATTCTTCGATTTGAGGTTGGGGCAAGTCGTAACCAAACCAACGTTTGACATCGCAGCGTTACCTCTGTTACGTGATGTCAAACGATGTCGCCACGTTGACTTTCGCCTCGGGAGGACGGGGGGAAGGCTGGTTCAGACATGTGCAACGAGCGCGTACCTACGACTGCGTCCGTTGCAACCGGAGCGACCGGAACGACAGCTCTGCGCCGCGCGTACACACCTGAAATTACTACAAGCACAGCGGCCCCTCTAAAAAGGGGACGCACTGCTACTCAATGCCGTAACAGAATAGAGACAGACAGTTTTCTATAGCCTAAAGCTTTATTATTGATTTTTCTTGATAGGCTTGCAGGGTACAGTGGATGAAAAAAAGAAAATAAAAAGATGCCGTACGCCGTCTTGGACGATCACGACTCTATACACGACATTGCAATAGTACAAATATCGCCACACGCATTTTCTACGATTATAAAAGACAATGTAATCTTAGCAGCGATATAGCAACGTAGAAATATGATTTCGTGATCAGATAGACGTTGCGAGCGTTCAGGATTGCTAACACTAATAACTTTTCTCCGGTGATGAAAACGCGTGAAACTTCGCGTCCTTTATACGGTACGCGCCAGTAATACCTTGAACTTGAGCACACGCATGAAATGCGCCAAATAAGAAATCCGGGCGATGTTCGAGGACACAAATGCTTAGAAAGCACCACTGTAGTCGAAGTAAACAAACACGACGGCACGGGCGTTTCTGCTGTCTTGAGAGTGCCGCCACGGCATCGCCGCACGAGTAGGTGGGTCTTCCCTTCTAGTACGTGCTGGGTTATCATAACGACACACGACGAAAATTCACAGTCAAGGATAGCGCTTTTACGCGGAACGATGAGCTTTCACCACGCCGTCCACGTCGATGATCAACACCGACGCCATGTGCGCGCAGATACGTGCGCTTCCGCGCATCCGGGGGAACGGGAAATTCACCCCCGCGGAGGACGGCAAGGAGAAAACGTAGTCCCTTGTTTGTGAAACGATAATTGCAGTATCGCGTATTCTAAACTAGAACTATTTTACGTCTTGTGAAATTATCATGCACAACATATTTAAATAAACTGAAAATTGTTTCTTTAGCGAAACTTTACAAAGGCCGCCAAAATTTTCAAACATACGATAATTTCATTGGTCCTCGCAAGTACAGGAAAGAGTCCGCACGTATTTTATTCCTGCGTGATTAATAGGCGGTTCTGCCTTTTAAAACTGAAGATACTCATTCCTTACGAGATTTGGTTATCGGGAGGAAAAAGCTGATGCTTTTGGCGTTTGGAACGCGTACGTCTGATAAGAGAACATATATCTAATCTACGATTCGCCTACATATATCTTAATTCTCTACATAAAGGGGAAATCGGTATTGCTCCGCGAGAAGGCGGACCTCTTTTTTTACTACTGTTCTCGAGGTGAAAACGGGTCTATACTTTGTTTCACCTTCCGTCCAGACGCAGCCGATGTTACGAGATTATATGACGAATCAGACAGCGTCAAAAGGGCACCATCATGGTGTTCGTAATGTTTCTGTCTGTGTTTTTCATCGCTGAACCAATCATAAACAGAACAAGCCTAGTGATTTGCACTTTTGACGCTGCTTGATTGGTCCTGTTCCCTCGTAGCATCCGCTGCGTCTGGACGGAAGGTGAAACGAAGTATAGCTGCCTTTATCTTTACTCACTGCTCGAACGCCGGAAGAGTTTGACTTAGCCTCAACCCACTAATAATTCCAATCGGATCTGGGTGTTCTGCCTCTCCCCAGTTTTTAACCGCATTCAAGCGGGGAACGCTTTTTAACGGAAACAGCTGTGGTTCGTCCGTCTGTCTATTTCCCCGCCAAATATAGCGGGGAAATCGATATACGGTGTTCTTCACTCCAAGAAAACGACTGTATAATGCTTTAAAAAAATAATTAAACGATCGCTCCCTAAATAATGAATTCCGTGCATTATTTATAGGACAGAACCTGTGCACGTTACTGAAGTGACTAAATATCGTCGCTCGTTACCCCCTCAAAAAAGTAACTCAGTACGTTACTTGTTGGTAAGATTAGAAGAAAAAAAAAACGCGTTACGTTATTTGAGATGTTTCGAATTATTTTCTCGTTACTCTGCATGTGTCGTTTTTGTTTTTCTAAAGCAGTAGTTGCTTTTTAATATTTCGGGTCGTTAATAATGCCTAGCTTTTTAACGCATCAGTGAACCTGTTTTTGTTTTTTATTCTTGTTTTGTAGGCGCGTTTTTTGACCGTGAGAGCTGGGGTAAAAAAAAAAAACCAATAGGATAACCTTTGTTGTACGCGTTCCTCTCCAGAAGTAATTAAATACTGTTGCCTGTTGCTCCATCAAGAACTAACGGTAATACTTTATTCGTTCCTTGTCTCGAAAAGTAGAAACTAAATCGTTACTTCGTTATAAACAAAAACAAACTAGATTTGTTTTTATTTATAGTAAAAAGGCAAGTTTTGCGCTTCGTTCGTACGCCGCGCAAAGTAGTTCTTACAAGATTTGGTTGTCCGAGGAAGAAGCGAAGGGGATCGGTGGCCGAGTGGGCTAGCGCACACCAGCTCGGAGAACGTGGAGCGAAAGCTCGCACTTCAGAACCCAAGGATCCTGGGCTCGATCCCCACCCCTGCCCGTTTCGACCTGGGTGAGCATCGTAGCCACGTGCTCATCCAGATCGGTCGTGTATCACTACTGCGTGGTGCACGTTAAAGACCTCAGGCTAGCGGTTGTACCGCACTGGCTCAATTTCTCGTATACAGTTGGGAGTCAAGTCGCCCGTTAAGGCCTGATCAACTTCCGGCTATATAAACGTACAACATTATTACTAGGAAGAAGCGATGCTTTTGGCGCTATATAAGCGTGTACGCCTTGATAAGATGATCCATATCTAATCTAAGATGCACCTACATATATGTAATTGTCTAGATAAAAGAGGAAATTAGTATTGCTCCGCGAAAAGATCGGTCTTTTTTTTTCTTGACTTTTTTTTCTATTGCGTTTTTGAGGTGAAAACGAATATAGATAAAAAATAGAGCGTTACTTGTAACCTGTTATAAAAATCGCTGGTATTCTTTTTTTCTTATTTTTTTAAGTGTTTGACGGCATTCTAAGGATTCGATTACGCTCTATCAGATATGCTGTCCGTACAGCAATGTCAAGCTGAAAGAAGAAATTACAATATTACGCTTTCTTTTTGCTTTTGCTTTTCCGCAGGAGAGAGCAATGCGAAGACGGCGTTCGGCGCCAGCGTCCCTTGGTCAGCGCAGCTGGAGGAGGACCGAGGCGTAGCAAAACAACGCATTATGGTTCTGCCGCACGTCGCTCCAGCACCGGCCGCACATCGGTAAGCTTCTGCGGCGGGGCTCATTTCCTCCTCGGGCGCATTACGCAGGCGGATCACACGCCCGAAGACCTGCCCTCTTGCCCCAAACCGCGCGCGTGTGGCGTCTGCGCACGTGTTGGGACGGTGCACTTCGACAGATGGCGCTGAAGAGAAAGAAAAAGAGGCTTCACAAAGGAGCCCACCGGCTTGGACACGATTCGTACGTGACCCCCGTTCCAAAGGGGATAGCTACATACATCATAATCATCATCAAGAGGGTGGCCACGTGCACGGTGGAAGAAACGTTTACGGGATGACTCTCTGTCTGACAAGGCGACCACGTGATGTTCGGCGCACCGAGCGCGCTTCACTCGCACGGGGATAGATGGCGCCCAAGTATCGGGTCCCTCCGAAACCGACCGCTCCGGTTGTTTCTCCCAGCGGTGGTCCCGCCATTCCCTCGCTCACCGCTTCTTGCTGTACCTCACCGCCGCTACGCCGCCGCCAAGTCTCCAGAGTCCGTAAATCTGTGTTCTCTTCCTTCTTCTTCTTCGGGTTAAGGCTCACCTTCGTGCACGATGGTGGCACCTGTCTGCATGGCACCACACCACCACACCGCGACAAAGGCGTGCACGCTACGCCGCCGACACCGTGGCCACCGAGGAGGGGACCTCATACCTCAGCGCCCTCCGCGGCGGCGCGGAACTAACTACTCCTGGTTCGAGGCTAGCTCCGAACACGATCTGGTCTCTCGCTCCCCGTGAGAAGAGCGGCCAGAGTCATCACCTAAATGTGTTTCTTCCACCGTGGCCACGGATTAGGTGGTGCTGAAGTCATTGTATCCTGGGAAAGTATAGCCCCAAGCAACGCCTCCTGTACTAAGTACTTAGTACAGGAGAGGTTGCCCCAAGTATGGTTGCCATTTTTGTTCGTGGAATGAGCAGCCTCTCCTTGATCTCTCTCCATTCTTGGTGAGCCGATTCGAATTCGTGTTGGCAGGTTGCTTTATAAGGGCATTTCTTGTATACCGAGATTTTGTTATCCACACAGCGACGAAACAAGCAGCGCGCATGTCCGCCTCGCCACCGCAAGTGCTTGGTGGCATTGAAAAATAATTTCCTCGTCTCGAAATATGCCAGAAGAACAGTGTGATTTTAAGAGATCTGTGGAGATAAGCGTGCTTAATAAGTTAATTCTAAAGCATCTGAGTCCTATGTTGCGCTTTTTGGACTCCCACGGCGACTAGGGAGAAGGAAGTGACGTCAACAACGAAGCAAACGTAGATTGGATGTTGATTGGTGTGAGTCGCTGATGGCGAATTTCCGCAGAAGAAAACAAAGAAAAAGTGAGCTTTGTTTTTCTTCTGCGGAAAATGCGTCATCAGCGACTCTCACCAATCAACATTCAATCTGCGTTTCCTGCGTTGCTGACGCCACTTCGTTCTCCTAGTCGCCGTGGGAGTCCAAAAGCGCAACATAGGCCCTGGGTGCCAAGCTCCCAGAATTGTCGCCATTTTGGTTCGTCGAATATGCAATTTCTCCTCCATTTCCCCATTCTTTGTGAGCCGATCTGAATTCGCTGGTGGAGGATACCTTTATGGAGACGTTTCCTGTATAACCGAGATTTTGATAGTCCACACACCGCGAAACAAGTGCACGTCTTCGCACCGTTACCACGTGCGGCCCCGGTGCTTGGCGGCATTGAAAAATAATTTTATTGTTTTTATTTACTCAAGAGCAACGATACCAATGTAAGAGATATGCGGAAATAAGCACGATTGATAAGCGGATTGCATGCAAAGCCCCAATGACGCTTACATTGGCGTGGAACGCTTTCAGTTCTTGACTTGAAAAAACCAAGTCAAGTTTATTTAGTTATTAACGTTAGGGAGTGCTTATAAGTATAGTATTTACACTCCAAGAAATGCCTGCGCGTCTACTTACCCGCAAAACACACAAAGAGCCAATCTCTGCGATCTACGAAATCAGCTCAGCGAATGATGAGGCGGAACATCCGTTTAGACCTAAAAATGAAGTCTGCATGCGCTGTGGCATTAGGCAATGCAAGCATGACGCTTGCATTGCGTAATGCCACAGCGCAGACTTCATTTTAGGTCTAAACGGATGTTCCGCCTCATCATTCGCTGAGCTGATTTCGTAGATCGCAGAGATTGGCTCTTTGTGTGTTTTGCGGGTAAGTAGACGCGCAAGCATTTCTTAGAGTGTAGCGAAAGTAGAAAAATCGTTTCATGGCTCCTTTTAGCTGAGAAGGCAGCCAAAGCTAGAAGCGCGAGCTAGCCCCGCTCCTGGCTTTGAGAGGTGGATTTCTAGCGCGAGTGCTCGGTGGTCTGCTAGAAAACGTATGAAAGCAGCGAACGCCGGAGAGAAAATCTCCTCCTCTTCATTGTTCGCTCTTCTACAATGGAAAGATGTGGGAGGAGCTTCCCTGAATTCTTCACCTGTCACCGACCATGCATGGTCGGAAGAAAGTTACAACAGCACAGCTACGCAGAAGCTGCGTCACGAGAAAGAAATTCCATTCTCCGTGGCTCCTTTTCTTTATCTCTCCCTGAGGGTCGGCTTGTCTTCGGCGGGAGAGTCATCGCTTTTTCTTTTTTCCTTCTTTTGTTGCCAGGTCTAACGGTTTTTGCGGTATTTGTTTCCCAACGCCCCTCGCAGACGCTTCTATTGTTGCTTTGTAAAGGTCAGCAAACATGTCTGGAAGAGTGATGCTTCGAGGGGCTTCAATCTCCCTGCTTCCTTCCGTCTGGCCCGTTTGATACCTAGGCCGTAGAGCTTCCAATTTTAACATTAAAAAAATAACACCGATAAACGTTTGTTGGTGTCAAAAATACAAAATCTGTCTGCTTTAATCGAAAAACCAGAAAACAAAAAATACTCATAAACTACCGTTGGTGTTAAAAATGCGAAACCGTCTAAAACCGAAAAAAAAAAAGAAGAAAGAAACCACCGATTTCTGAACAATTTTGTTCCAGCTATACTCTGTTTCATACTTAGCGTGCAACGCTGTCAAATCTACTGGCGCGAGCGCGTGGCTTCATCTATGGTTTTGTTTGCGCGAGAGCGCGTGCAAATGATCAACGAGATCAAGCCCCAGGCTCGTGCCAGTAGCTTTGACAGCGTTGCACGCTAAGTATGAAACAGACCACCCTGCCCGTTTCGATCTGGATGAGCATCGTACCGGCGTGCGGTCGTGTACCACTACTGCGTGGTGCACGTTAAAGACCCCAGGCTAACGGTTGTACCGCACTGGCTAAATTGCTCATCTACAGCGAGTGACTCGTCGCAACTTTAAATGGCTGACCAACTATACGCTGTATAAATATCCCCACAACCCAATTTTTTATGAAACAGAGTATAGGACTGTTTACTCCAGCTAGAACTCATTATAGTTTGTTTTTTTCGTAAAATATTATAATTTTAACGTCCGTCCGAAATAAATAAACGAAATACCGATATATAAAAAAATTAATAAAAGCATTAAAAAAAAACATCCGTAGATTTTTTTTTTTTTTTACTAAACATTAGAAGGTGGCCCAATTATACCTTATCTATCCGGTTTGTAGGCCGCACCGGATTACATTTGTACAAGTATGCATACGCGTACTCTATCTCTGGCGGTTACTGAATGAAAGGCAAAAGTAATTTGCTTCTTTTACATGTTACAAAATGACTCCGCGATTACGTCAGACATTAAATGAGAGCCTACCGCACTAAAATATGTTTACACCCTTTCAAGTGTTACAATGAGTCCTGTTTATTTTTAGGGGAGTGAATGATGTATACCCACTGCGTGGCACCACACCTACGCCTTTATTTATTGTGCTGAATTTTTCACTGTGATACCCCCTGCCATGGATGCCGTTAGTGTTAATAAAAATAAATAAATTGATAAATGAATTATTTTTTGGTTATTTAATTAGTTAGAAGGCGCTCCGACACCTTGCACCCGCCGCTACACTCTTTTAACACTATTATGTTAGCGTTATACACGCTTTACCATTTTAAAAGGAGGCACAAAAGACCCCCACAATATTTATTTTCCGGTTTTATGGCGTCATTACGCTGCAGTTTGTAATTTGAAGGGTGCTGCTACATCTAAGAGACATTCAGGGTGTTAGCTGTAGGGCAGAATCCATGCTTAGAAGTCTAAAACAACTCTCGCGGGTAATTTTATTTTTATTTTTTTCTTATAGTTTTTTTTCTTTTTTGTAAATTCGTAATAGAGCAAATTCGTGTCCTATTAATTGATCCTGTACGGCGGAATAGTTGAGGAAAACCAACATTTAATGTATTTGATAAAGAAAGAAAACAAACAAACAGAGACAATAAGATATTTAGTCTGGAAAATTATCTGGAACTACTATAAATACAATAAAACTTAACGGGAAAAAAAAGTAACTGCGAAAAAACGACATTTGCCGGGAGTCATTCACCCCAACCACCTGCAAAAAGGACATTTCCGGTGACTGGTGAATCCTTGTCACTTTGCCTCGCTGAAACGAACGACATGGTCGTATCGGCGACGCGCTTTCGACCGAAAACGTCGCTGCGTCCGCCGTTCAAGACTGGCCGAGGGCTCAGCATAACGTCAGGAGTACGACGAATGCTACATCCAATAATGCAAATAAGTGGAATGTCAGACTGTTTATACTTTGACTGTGTTCGTTTGAGGGCACGATGACTATACAAGCCTTCACCGTGTTTTTGCAGCGGAGCTGTTAAGGGCTAGTTTCCCCAGGATCGTGTCCCCCGCAAAGAAATGAAGACACCGAACTCTGGACACCTACCGCCATCTATGAGCGACGGCGGCAAGCCACGTATCTGGTGGCCGCCGTCGCTCATAGATGGCGGCAGCTTTTCCACACTCTGGCTTGCCGACTTGCGGCCGGCCATTACTTTCCATTGTACAGCTCCGCTGATCTTCCTTCTTCACCAATATAAAAAAAAAAATAACTTTTTTTTTTTTACACAGATTGAAATTTTTTGTTGGCAATCGGCAATCCTGGTTGTGACATCACAGATGGGAACCTATAAGTGAGAGCAACCGAAACATCTCGTCGCCAATTGGCGACGAGATGTTTCGGTTGCTCTTGGATGTAGCTCTTTATGAGCACGCGCAGTGAAAAGCGCACTCAAATATGGCACTTTAAAAATGCAGTATACCGCCGAAGTACATACATATACCAGAGCGCGGCATCATGAACTCGCTCCCGAGCGAGCATAGGGCACCAAACTGAGAGAACGCCACGCATATACAATGTGAGCTATTCCGAGCCTGGGTTCGATGACCACGAGTACGTGTCTCGGAAATCGGTAGGTGTCACAGCTTGTTATATCAAACAGCACATAAAAAAAAAAAAAAAAGGCTAGCTCCGTTGTTGCCTTTGAGTTGGTTAACATACACGCGGGCACATATGATGTTTTTTTTGTTTCGGGCTGGGGCGAGGGAAATGAAAGCGATCATTGCACTATAGTTGACGGTTATTAGGTAGTTTTAGTAGATCTTTCCGATGATTCCGATAACGGCATACCCAGATATTTCGACAGCACGTTTCTACATGCATCGTATACCGTTATCGAGTATTTTATCGAATTACCGGAACGATCTACCAATTAAAACTATCTATTGTAATATTCATTGTGATTTGATTTACTGTTCGCTTTCTTCGAAGAATGAGAGAGCTAAAGCTCATTCGCGTTGACTTGGGAATGCCGTGGACAGACTACGCGCTAAGTGTTTGTACACCTTTACGAGTGTAAAAAGGGGAAGTTCCCTTATATATTCACCCTTTCAGCACCCGTATTTAGAGTCGCCACACACCGTTCAATCGTGAAATAGGGTGCTGTTACACAGAACAGCATTCGTTGTTTTTTGTTTTGTTTGTCTGCGTTAATTTGAGGGGTAAAAAAGTTTGCGGAAACATTCTTAGTCCTGCCAGGAAATACTACACTATAATTAAACGCGTTCTAAGGCGAAATGTGGCTCCACATAAACCGTCGCTGATGGGACTAATCAGCCACCGTGAAAAGCTCACCATCATCCATGGTGTTCATGTTTCTGTGCGTGTTCTATCATCGCCGAACCAATCATTAGAGAAAAGGCCCGGTGACTTGCACTTTTGACGCTGTTTAATTGGTCCCATTAGCTCGTTTTTTCGGCTGCGTCTGGACTTTACAAGCTGAAACGAAGTATAGTAATGTCAGAGAACGTCAACTTGGTGGCTCCGAGTTCGAAGCTCGAATGACTCCAAGCTTCCACCATGCTGCTTGAAACGCACGATCGACTTTGTCGTTCACAGTCACGAGCTTTGAAGCCAATCATCGCCGTGCCGCGGGTACGAACCACGAGAGGGCGCCACCAAAACGAGCGCATGTCTAGGCGCTTCGGTTTATGATCGTCGTTAACAGAGCCCGCATACGAATGTCTCACGGAAGAAACATATACAACGCCGGTATTTTAACTCACTTCGTTTTCGAGGCTATACTGATAGTAATATGAATAGTGATAATGATGTGAATAGTAAGTTTCATGCTGAAAAACTGGCGGGTTATTTTAAATCGGCTCGAGTTTAGTATACCAGGGTCGCTCGTATTTACCGATTTATAGAATTCGCCCGCATGTCGTTTTCCTTGACTTTTCGTTTTTTTCTGACATGTTGTAATGACGATTCTTCTGTTCGTAGCAACGTGCAGGTATGTAGCGAGATATCTCACCCCGTTTTGTATAAGACCGGCATTTATGAACTTATACGATTTGATTTAGGTCTCAGTCGGGTGATGTACAGGCCCGCTGACGCACCGTGTGCAACGCATTGATACTTTGTTCGCATTCTTGGAACATTTCGCTGAGAACTGGCTACAGTATTTACACGTTTTACTGTATTTAGTGACTCTTAAAGTGTGTCAATGTTGTTCTCTTGTTGTTGTTGTTGTTTTTAATTTATTTTGTGTATGAAACAAGACGGCCATTGACCAAATCGGGCAGTATGCTGCGAGACAAAAGTAATTTTACATCCTTGAGGGTGTAAAAAAATAGGACATGCTGATTTACCCCACTCGACACGCACTCGAGGCGGAAATCACGACCCTGTTGACTAGCGCCTTATACAATTCGAAGACATTCATTCGCGGGTGACCGCCTGCGTAGTTGCGAATGTTTCTTGAACGTTGCTATGTGCTCGTCAATATTTCATATGAAGGTTCAAGGAATGCACCTTTGGTACATGCAGTACTTTTCGGGTATAGCGGCTAAGACAACCTCTCCTAAAGCTAACTAAAGCGGGTGTAAGCTCCTTTACACCCTTTCCCGCTGCAGCACCTTTTTACACGCCATTTTTACATCCCTCAAAAACGAAGGGTATTCCATTCAACAGCACCCTCTTTTACAAATAAAAAGGGTGTATTTCTCGAAATAAGGGACTGAAAGGATATAGCCATAGGTGTAAGTCTCTTTTTACACCCGGTTAAGGGTGTAACACTTGTTAGTGTGTGATAAAAGCTTTTCTTGTAGGCAATTCGATTCGCAGTCCAATACGGCGGTTGTGCACCTAATACTGTTGAAATTTCGGCAAGTTGGTGAAGCATCTGTAAGTGTAAAGCAGCTCAAACAAGGACACAGGACAGAGAAGATGCCCACAGACGGAGCACCTTCTGCAACGTGTCGATACTTTTCGTGCTTTTGAATTATTTCCCCGAAGAGGGGCAACTTTATTCGTTAGCTTTATTTCGGTATTTACTGGTTCATGGAATTCTCTCGCATGTGGTTTTCTTGGTTTCTTTTGTTTTTACACTTTATTTCCAAGACGACGCTTATTCAATTCGTGGCAGTATGCACGGAAATGCTTCACCCCCGTCTGAATCAGAGCGACATTCCTGGACGGATCCGGTCTGATCCGGTTCACACACAGCCGGGCACAATGGTTGTGGGCTCCAAGGGCACAGCGAGCACGACCGCCTATCTGCGTTCCGGTCGACTACAGCGAGCGTCACTTCTTTTTCTTTTTTTTAATGACGTGTTTGTGTGTGTGCGCACTTTATGCGCACGCGCGTGATCCTTCTTAATTTCCCGTCACTTTGATTCAAGGGATGCCCCCGCAGACTCTGTCACTACGCCGCGCTTTTTTACGTCGCGGATGGTGGACCGGCGTAGTGATTTCCTCTGCTCTGTCGTCTGCTTTACGCTTGCACCGTCGTCTGCTTTTTGTTTTCGGTTTCGTATGGGATATCTCTCTCCCTCTCTCGCTGTTATCAAAGCGTACAAGTGCAGGAAGTGTCACCACCACCACTGGCATTCCAGGAAGGGACAGACGTCGCAATGTGCCTCTGCCTTTCTTCTGTAATCGCCTAATTTTTTTTTTCTTTCTTCCAATCTTTCGAAACTTGGGGGTATGGATGAATAGCGTCCGCTCCGTTCGTGCACACTACTGCATTCCTGCGGTGTTTCACTGTCTTTAGAATTTGTTGTGCGACAAGACAATCACTATCAGTAGAAACGCACTGTGTGTTTTTTTCTTTTATGTGTAATTTTTTACGCGGTTGTGCTTGAGCAGCGCTTGAGTGTGAGTGGCGGGCACCGACCGTGGAGTCTGCTTTATTTTAACCGGCCCAATTGTCCACGATGACAGCTTCACCCCGCCAGTCGTTTCTCAGACTTGCTTCAAGTAGCTTCAAACTAAAGCGCTCAGCGCTCAGTAGTCGTCTGGTGTTTCCGCGTTTTATTTTTGTATGTGTAGTTTTGTGTCGCGGCGTCGGCATTGGTACACATCTCGAAGCTTTGAGTGGATCAAAGTTTTTAGTCTTCAATGAGAAAAACTCAACTTCCACGCGGAAGTTTTCTCTTTTGCTCTTACTGTTTTTTTTTTAGCAAACGTTTCGTTACACAGCAATGTTTTTTTTTTTTTTTTTTTTTTTTTAAGTGGGAGTTGTGGCTTATGAATCACGGCGAGCGTGTGTGCCAACACGATGTAGGGAAGGCACCGTGGTGCCAAGATACGTCAGGCGCTGAGGCGTGAAGCGCAGCTTCTTTGTTTTTACTTAATTCTATTTTAAGCAACCCTCTCTTGTGTTACGCGCAGGCATGTACTTCTGAAGCTAATCCATTATCCGGGGGTGCCGTGGGTGGAAGAGGCTTCATCGCCTCTTTCATATCTATCAGATAGTCATGCGATTTCTCTGCCGACAGGGGCAAATCGGTGGTTTCTATTTCTGCAGCTCATCCCCTCGCAAAAAGAAAATAGTATTTTTCAAAATTATTACTGCGCTATGACACGAGCTTGCCAAGAAATGTCACAAAAAGCAAAGAAGGCTCTTTTCCTAATTTTCCGGGACCGATAACACCAAAACATCAATAGTTAAAAAAAATATATATATATATATATATATATATATATATATATAAAGGGGGAGGGGACCACCGAACCTATAGTATTAACAAAATTAAAATAAAAGAACCCTGGTCATATTAACCATGTTGATTTAATCTGAGATTGGAGGAGAAGAGAAACATCAAAACGTAGAAATTTTCTGTTCCTTCTACGATTTGATGCTTCTCTTCTTCCCCAGTCTCAGGTCAAATCAACATGGTTGATATTCATCAGCTCGCCTGTACCTTTACTACTATATTTCCCTTGGTCATTTGACCGAAATGTACACCGCTACCGCCAAGATCTACACGGATTTCGAACATCGCAGCTAGCGCCATCTGGGCGCGGTGGAACGCAACGCGAAATACGGTGTCTCCAGAGCACGCATCCATCCGTGCGTTGCGAACTTCCCTCACCCAGTGTGCATGTGTAGCGCAATGGTCGGCGTCCGGTACGATTGCTTTCCACCGCTGAATCACAGCAGGAAACCGACGCCCAGGTAAGGCTAAAAATTCGCCGCTATCTCGTGCAAACTGTTGTTACAAAACGTGCGAATAATACACGTCGAAAACCGCACCGGAAGTAACTTCAACGCAACCATTTGCTGTGAATAGAATCGGGGTTTACGTACGCCCGTCCCCCCTCCTCCTAGATGCTGCAAAGAACCGCAAAAACCCTTTGGGAATGCTGCCTGCGAGTCAGGCTAGGTAGGCGCGGCGTTTGGCGCGTGTATATACATGTATATAGATCTACATATCAAAAATCAAAGAATGAAGCATGCGTTTTACACGAAAGAATACGATAAACACCGAAAGTAAAACCCCGGTATGATAGAGCCGGCGGAAGATGCGAGCTTCTTGTGTTTCGATTGCATCCTGTGAAATAATAATTAAAACAAAACACATCTATACATATAAATGCGGGTCACAATGTTTTGCAAACCGCGGGGATTTTTTTAATTTTTTAGTTTTAGTTTGCAGCATTAGATTTTTTATGGGATTTTTCTGTGTGCTCTCGCGCACTTTTATGTAATTTGTAGCTCTGAGCGTTTTTCTCTTTTTAAGCTTACTCATTTTTTTTTTCTCTTTTCACTTATCATCTCGTGGTTTTTGGTGTGTTTTTTGTTGTTGTTTTCTTGGTTTTTTTTTTTTGAGTGCTTGTTTTAATGTTGGACGGTGGTGTTTCGTGTTGCTGGAGTGCAGGAATGTCTTGCCCGCGGCCCCGACGTGTTTTTTTTTTTTTTTTTGAGCACTTCGCGTGAAGTATGCAATGTGAAGGGTGCTTATGAATGTGCCCGATAACAACCCCAAGGGCCCGATAAAAAACGTTCGGGAACTGATTACTTATGACGCGAGCTCAATTCTGTTGACAGACACTTGACGCATGACTGAGGCGCTTGAATCGCGAAGGCCGTATTTATTCTGAAATTTTCCGATTTCCAGATATGAGGGCACAGAAAAATAAATAAAAAATAAAAAGATAATAGTAACTAAGTTTCTCAGGGCAAAAATTCTTCCCTGAAAAGTGCATCCCAAGAGGCAGTATCAACCCATTCACACCACACCAAACAATACTAAAAGAAAAAAAAGAAAGAATTGTTTAAATATGGTTCTATTTAGTTTCACCATGACTTGGCAAAGAGCGAACGCTAGCTATGGTTGGGGGATCGGTGGCCGAGTGAGCTAGTGCACTCCAAGCTTGGAGCACGATAGAGCAGAAGCTCACTCTGCTAAACCCATGGGATCCTGGTTAAATCTTCACCCCTGCCCGTTTCGATCTGGATGGGGATCGTATCAGCGCGCGGCTGTGAATGACTACCACACGGTGCACGTTAAAGACCCCAGGCTAGCAGTTGTACCGCATTGGCTAAATTGCTCATCTACAGCATAGACACCAGACGCCCACTGGGGCAGGCTAACTTCCGGCTGTATAAATATATGCACAACACAATTACAAACACTACGGCCCCCTGGAGCCAAGCGGAGCTACGGAGGCGAGGCACGTGACAGCCCATGCCGAAGGTGCGGGCGTAACCTGAGCATTTGGAGAAGAGGGGATGGAGGAACTCCCCCCTCACTCAAACCCACTTTTGTGTGTCCCAGACGCTGTTTTGAAGCGTCTGGGACACACAAAAGCAGCTGTCGTAACGAATTTTCAGTGACGGCTAAACGTAACTCAAATTTTGTTAAGACAGCTGCTTTTCTCTCTCTCACCCGCCTCTGGCTTTGACACCATTGCACGCAACTATACTCCATCTCGCTAGTTGTGTGCAGCATTACCAAAGGTGTAGGGGCGAGAGTGTAACGCTAGCATTTCAAGGGTGAGGGAAAGAAGGAACTCCCCGCTTAATCTGGTCCCTGCTTTGCGTGCCGTCCCAGGTCGCCATTGATCCCCCTAGGAGACTAGGCCCGTCACTCAAAATTTGTACAAAAGGTGCGTCCCCCTCTCTCTTGCCCACCATGGCTTGTGCAGCGCTGCGCGCAACTAGCGAGACAGAGTAGAGGTACAAGTCTCCCTCCGAAGCGCTAATGCGGAAAGCTAGTCATCTGCTTCTTGCGCAGGGGTTGCGGTGACTTCCGAACGACGCCAAGTTCCGATTGGCTTTGATTGGAAGGATAGTGGGTAGACCTCAATGCTAGATGCCTTGAGGTCTAACCACTATTTTTTTTTTTTTTCAGTCGGCCAATAAGTGTTGTGCAAGAAGCAGAGAAACTTATGCTGCGCATTGGCTTACTGAAACTGTAGCCTTCGCTGTTTGCCAAGTTACAGTGAGACGGAGTGTAATTTGGTGCATCGAATATGTTCCGTCGGCCGATGTAGGCAGTACCGTACTCCGTTCACCCCTCAGCTGACAGTGTGGTGAAAATTGGATGTTCATTGGGCCAATCGGGCGTCTATTTTTCGCCGTGTGATCATGTTCCCACCCATACCCTGCGCGTAGGGCGAGGCCGGGTGATAAAAAGGAGGCAGTTGATCGGTCCAGTGAGTTCGTAGCTCCCACTGCACTGTCGACCTAGGGGTGAATAGAGTATGCCAAAAAATTAAGTTTTTAAACCGTGAATTACATGCGGTTTGACTAGGTATGGAAGAGGGAAACGTATGTGCGTGCTGTTGTTTCACTGCTTTCGTTTTCGTTGCTGCAGGGAACTACAACTACTCTCGGTGCGAGCAGACGGATGGGTTGCATCTCTCACAATGTCTACAACACTCCCGGCGCCTCCGTAAGTTTGATTAGATGCCGTCTGTCTCCTAGCGTAGTGCGCTCGTAACGTCGATTGCATGCATGGGCCTCATTGGCGGAGGGGAGGTGAGGATAGCTAGGGTAAAGCAGGTCTCGTAGTAGTGCCGTAATATCTCGAGAGATGGTCCACCAAAAAGCGAGAGCAAATCGGGTGAAAATCAGGAGTGGGCTAGCTTTTGGTGCATGATCAATAAAACTTTTTTCGAAGCGCTATTTTGGTATTCTCTGACCTGCCAAACCTGTTTTCACATTTAACCCCGTTTCGGCCGAGCTCACCATTGACCAGGGCACTACAATTAGTAGAAGAAGGCTATATATGTTTCGGTGTTTTTGAAAAACAAATATCTAATTGTGTGAAAAATAGGGGTGGGCTGTCTTTTGGAGGTGGGCCATCTTACAAGGCATTACGGTAAGTGGCGTGCACTTTATCCCATCCTAGGTTTTTAAGTAAGGCTTTGTGCTTTTCGGAATTTATTTTTGTTCAAATTTAAGAGTATTTCTTTGCGGGTGTTTATTTTTCCCCACAGGTTCGGCGCTTTTCGGTTTTCCCCGATATCGATAAAAGCGGCTGGGGGGACGGGGGGGGGGGGGGGGGGGGTCGGTCCATTTTGAAGTTAATTGGTACACACCGGAAACAGGAATGTTCTAAATGTCTTGTGAAAAAACAGCCTTAAACCAAACGTTCAGTTTGTCCATGGCAGAACAGATGCACAACTGCAAATAGATGATCATCTCATGCATGGCAGTATCGGTGGATGATGTCGTTTCCTTGTTTGCTTTGCAGTCGGGTTTGTGAAATGAGTATTCAACCTTCTTTTTCACTTAGAAGAGCCTCTCTCCAGAGGTTTGAGTGCTGTAAACCCATCACCTCTGCGTCACGTCGCCTACAATACTGTGAAAGACTTGGGTGTGAGCATATAGTGCTGCACGGGGGAAGCACTTTAGAATGATACATTCTTGGGGCCCCCAGTAGTACATACCTAGCACAAGCATTAATGCGGTAGTCTGTGAATTTTTAAGGTCAATGGGTGTACTGTCAGCCTTTTAAATGATGCGTCTTTGAACATACATTCTTACGACTCCAATGCTAATGTAGAAAGGCGATAGAGCAGCATGCTTCCAGTCGTTTGTCTGGAGTTGTGCCAAATGCCTCGTCGCTATTCATACACATTACAGCAGCTGCAGCAAACATTGCTAGGGTCAGGCAGATTTTTATTCATTTTTTTTTTCAACACACACGGAACTTGGGAGTTATATCACTGGGCTCTTTGCCTAAGGCAATTGTAATGCATGGCACACAGTGATGCAACTCCGTACGTTATAGAAACAAGTTCTTTGAACGCTGGAAAGACAATTAAATAAGGAAAAGCAGGTGTTTCAATGAGAAGGGTTGTGCAGAATAAATAAGACACTGTTTGTTTGAGGTATGGTTGGTAACTTTAATTCCACTTGCATTCGTAAAATTTTCTTTGCGTTTTTTGTTCCTCAGGATCAGTTTTCTGGTTTTTGATCAGCCAGCTACCAAGACTTGGGTACTGGCAGCTGTAGAGAGGTATTTTTACTACTGCAGGCATGTACTCTCCTGCTGCATTGATTTCTAACACTAGCATCTTTTTGTCTTGTATTTAGTACTTATTTATTAATTAATTAATTTTATTTATATTCCCTCGAATGCTCTCTGGAGGGCATTACATGAGAGGGTGTGGGGGCTGCATTGTGTGTTTATACAATCAAGACACAACACTGTTCAGTGAGTAAAAGTAGATGTAGTAAGATTCGCTATAACAACACTCAGAAAAACAGCATATATGTTCAATACTGTCTGAACTGAGTGCCTAAAAACAAGGACAAGAGGAATAAGACACACATGTTGGTGTACTTGCAACTGAAAGTTTAATTTGAAAAGATTTTTAAAAGTTTTCAGTTGTCAGCACGCCAACGCATTGTCTCTTCTTCCTCTTTTCCTTGTTTTTTAGGTGTTCAGTTCAGATGAAAAACCGGCTAGCCCAACTTATTATTTTGATTCAATACTATATATGCTGTACATATTGTAAGGATTCCACCACTCATATTGTAATGATTCCACTTCCATTTGGTGGCCTCATCGAGCATACCTCATTAACAAACTAAAATCGATTGAATATTTTATTTTTATTTTATTTATTTATTTATTTACACTGTTAGCCCTTTGAGGCTGTTACAGGAGTGTAAAGGTACACATGAAAATAAATATAATATAAAGCTCTCGTTTCATACCGCACGACTACTTGCAGACTTCCTTTTCTTTTCGTGACAGTTGCTGTCACCCGCCATCTCGCATCAATTTGCGTCGTGACCACAACTTAAAAAGTAAATCCTGTATTCGCAAAAACTAATAAATTAAAAAGTTCCCCACTTTCGCTAGCCATCACTGACAGGAATTCTCTTTCCAAAATAATCATACTCGAAACTAATCAGGTTAAATTCGGTGACCTGTGCAAGGCATACCCTACAAGTGTTTTTCATTAGTCCAAATGTTTATTCAATATCACTCAATTTTTTTTTACTTTTGTTTTTATACAACTTATATAATCTGTCTGTTGTTCATCGTTAAAATAACTTATTTGTTAACCTTCACTGTTCATTTTTTGTACTAAATTCTCCCCCCCCCCCCCAATCAATTCTTGCACTTCTTTGAAATGCCTTTGAGGATTATTTAACTCAAACAAACCAAATTAATTTCCGAGACCCTTCATTTGTTCCAATTCTTTTTCTGAGCATCCCGCTCGATACTACAGCCCTGTAAAACACTGAGAACAATAACTTGGACATGCCTTACTGGGAAATTCCTCAAGATTCTTATAGATGACGTGGGTCTGGCTTCAAAGAGTCTTCGAAGGTAGCGGTGTTGGGGCTTATAAGGGCAGCCTATGCTCTCTGCTTGTCACGTCCTTAAAGGCTGACGCACACGTTTACGTTTACGTGGGATTGACTGCGTTGCGATTACTTGCGGCTGCTTACGATTAGACAACTCATTGGTGTCATCTCTCGTGAAGCCCTAGAACCACTTCAGGTCTGCATATATATTACACATAATTCCTTCGCCGTGTGCTCGAAATAATTCTGACAACGTTACGAGCTACCATTTCTCGTAGATGTTGCACAGGTGGGATCTCGTGAATGCTGCAAAAACATTTACGTTAGTTGTATGTAGGTCGGTTGTGTTCCAGGGTTACCAAGGGATGGTGCCAGCGTGGAGGTGTCTTGTCTCGTTGTAAGCGGATACGAGCAGTTCCATTGCAGTCATTCACACTCAAAATGCAAATGTGTAAACCAGCCCCAAGAGAAAAGCAAGCTTTGCACGTGAGTTCGTGTGCCGTGCATAGTGGCTCTCTTGCGAGACTCGAGTGTCGGAGACAAAAATGATACATTTTATGTTGGAAACGTGTACGTTTTGGCAAAATAACAAATATCTGTGTGAAGCAGGAAATTATATACCGATGCTCTGTGAGAGGCATATGTATTTATTTTTTATTACTACTACTCTTGAGGTGAAAATTGGTACTTATTATAAGTACATTTTAGTGCAATTTAAGAAAGTTTAATGGATTGCAGTCAGAAACTCTTTTTGATGAATTCGGTGATTGATGATGTGAAGCTACCTGCAAAACTTCGGTGTGGAATGGCCCTAGTGGTTTGTTATTACTCACATTCACCATCTCTTGTTTTACGTCTTAATGCGACGAAATTGATGCATTAGAAACATTAATTGAAGGATGCAGAAAGGGAACCATGAGTGATGCAGCAGACTCAAAATATGAGAAAAAAAGAAAGAAAAAGAGAAACCAGCACTGGCAGTTGACGTTAGAGGAAACCCTTTGTGTAGCTGAATGAGGTTATTCAAGATTACTAGTGAGGAGCAGGTTTTGGCAGTGCACAGTTATTAAGTTGTTAAATCCCCTCAAACTTTACAAAGACCTTGTGCCACATCGGGATCTTTTTCATGTTTCCTCTCTGGGGGACCCGACTTTTTATCTTGGTCCTAAACAATACAGCAGTGGCTCAGCAAATGTTAATGGGATAGCATTAGTATGGTCATAGATACCAGCCAAAGAAGCTCAAGTTAAGAAAGAACCTTAGTTGGGACCTTCACCTTAGGATTTGCTCTTTACATTTGTTCTCTCGCACCTGGCGTCAAGCTGCAAGTAACCGCACCAACTCTTAAATCAGTCCACCGTTTTCAAAATCACTGGTTTGAGAGCTATGTAAATGGGAGAAGGGGGAGGGGCACGTGCCTTTGGTGTGAGAGCATTCATTTGACGAGGCTTGCTCACGCTTGCATCACAAAGCTGCCTTTCTCGAGTTCTCAAACGTCCGTTCTTACTCCGCAAGTCACTAACGGACAGGACCCTTTCGTTGTCACCCCCGCAGAACTTCCGCAACATCTCCCGAGGGCCATTCCGAGACGGTGTCGCCGGGACAACCCTTCTCGCCGCCATGAGCACCACGTCCCGCCACCTGACGCGCCGCCTGACCTGACCAGGAGGACCTCGGACCCCCCGCCAGCCAATGGCCGGCCAGAAGGTCAGCTACTCGACCCGCCGGTCGTACCCCGACGAAGAGCGTCCCTCGGTGCGCATCTCCCTCCAGCCGTCGCAGTTCCAGCTCCCGACCTACCGCCACTCCTCTGGCGGCAGCGTCAGCCTCAGCACCCGCCGCTACTCGGGCCTCCTCCCAGTGCTCTTCGACCGCGCTGCGCGCACCTGGTGGGACCCCTGCTTTGACTCCCACATCCTCGAGGAGCAGTACAGGCGGAGCACGTTCCCGCAGCTGCGCCAGCGGTTCCAGTACGCGCTCTGTTACCTCGTGCTCGCGTCCCTCCTCTACTGCATCTACTCGGCGAGCATGGTCCGGCCACACTGGGTCGCTTCCGTTGTCGTCAGCCTCCTGGTGTCCGTCTCGAGCGTCGGTGCCCTCGCGTTTACGCAGTCCCGCGAGTACAACGTCCACTACGTCAAGGTGTCGCTCGCGACGACTGCCACCATGTGTGCCGCGTCCCTGTCCGTGTTTCTTCTGCTCATCGGCGAGCAGAGCGACAGCGCCGTGTACATCTTCTCCGTGGGGGCGTTCTCGCTCTGCATCCTGGTGCTGATGATCACGTACGCGCTCGTGCCGATGCCGCTCTACATCGTGGTCGCCATCTGCTTCTCGTACTCGATCGTGTTCGAGATCCTCTCCGCGGTCCTGATCCCGACGCTCACTGCGACGGTGGTGGCGGTGCGGGCGCTGCTCCAGCTCTGCGTGCACCTGGTTGGCCTGCATACCCGAGTCATGACCGAGATCGGGATGCGCAACACCTTTTTAAGGTGGGCCAGTCGCTGATGGTTCGCCGCGACCTCGAGGTCGAGAAGCAGCTGAAGGAGAAGATGATCCACTCTGTGATGCCGCCGAAAGTCGCCGACTGGCTCATGGCGACGACGACGGAGGAGGACGACGACTCCGCGACGCCGTTGGAGCAGCGCAAGCCATCGACAAGCCCGCGCCCATCGCAGATGATCTTCCGCCCGTTCAACATGCACCGTATAGAGAATGTGAGCATCCTCTTTGCGGACATTGTGGGCTTCACCAAGATGAGCTCCAACAAGTCGGCGGAGCAGCTTGTCGGACTGCTCAACGACCTCTTTGGGCGGTTCGACTACCTGTGCGCCAAGCTGGGCTGCGAGAAGATCAGCACCCTGGGCGACTGCTACTACTGCGTGTCGGGCTGTCCGGAACCGCGGCCCGACCACGCCCGCTGCTGCGTCGAGATGGGACTGGGGATGATCCGCGCGATCGGCGAGTTCGACGAGGACACGGATGAATCGGTAAACATGCGGGTGGGCGTGCACACGGGCACGGTGCTCTGCGGTATCGTGGGAACCAAGCGCTTCAAGTTCGACGTCTGGTCCAACGACGTGTCGTACGCCAACAAGATGGAGTCGACGGGGAAGCCCGGACGGGTGCACATCTCGGAGGTGACCCACGGGTTCCTGGTGGACCACTACCACATGGAGGAGGGCTTGCCAGATCTCAGTGAGCCGCACCTCTCTTTTGAAGCAAAAGCCTCGCGTGGGAACCCTGTGCGGACCTTGCGTGCTCGTGTTGGTGTTGGTCGCACCATAGTGCAAGGCCGTGAGAGAGAGTGTTGACGAAGTGCAGCCGTTGGTCAGACGTCTTCGCCCGTGCGGCCGAGGGCGTCCTGTTGCATTGAGTGCAGGGGGGTGGGGGGAGAGTGAGTGGCGTGTGCTAGCATTTCTCTCTTTCTGCCACATGGGAAAGGGGGCTGCACGGTAGGGTAGTAGGAAGTGCGTATTAGTGTTGTTGGACCTTCGTTGCACTTTGACAAAATGTCAAAGCCAAGCAATTATTTTTTTACTTTTGTATTTTGTTAGACAGGACACCTTCCCCGTCGCGATACTACAGGCGTATGATGGACGCAATTATTTAGAGACTTTGTAGTAGTTGCCCTTCCTTTTCTTGCTAGAGAAACAAAATACCGCCACAAACTAACTAACTACAAGGAGTAGGAAAAGAACTTTCAGGTGACAAATATTCTTGGTGATATCGGAAGTGTAGTAGATGTGAGCAACTTTTTTTGTAAATTTAAAAGAGTTTTAGACACTTATATGAGGCAGCGGTATCGCTTCTCTTTGGTGTCTGTATAAATAATGGTTCGCCTGTAAGTCGTACAGTGTTTCCATCCTTTGTATTTGCTGGGCTCTTACTAGTAGAAATTGAATGTGGTTGTTCTGTGTTTAGATATACTGGGTGTTTTTGCAAATACTTTCAAGAATCCCTAGAAAATGGGTGGTCGAGAACAAAGGATCTCTTCGTGTAATTACCTTTTTAATTGGTGAAAATAAACATATTGTTCCAAGTAGAAACTTGCTGAGCGCCGTCGAAAACCCCCTTTTTAGAAAGTTTCCACACGTGCAGCAGGCGGGAAGCTGGCGATGTGAAAACGCGGATGATTTTCTTGTTATCCAGGTTTTCTCATCACCAGCACTGAGTCTGTTGCACAAAAGGTAAATTTACCGCACCACTGCACTTCTTTCGCGCTAAAAGGCATTCTAAAAGTTACCGATTTATTGGTCTATCGATGACGTTCAGCGAGCTTCTAATTGGAACCATATGTTTGTTCTCGCTAATTAAAAACGTAATTATTGTAGACTACCGCACATCCGCCCATTCCACATTAAGCGCCCATTCCCAGATTTCTAAGATCTGAGAAAATATGAGATTGATATGTAAAATTGATGACCGGACAAGCACCCATCCCCCATTTTTTCGCGATTATCTCTAAATTTTGAGTGGGCACTTGTCTGGTATTTTACGGTAGGACATTTTATGTGATTATTTTGCTAATTTGCATTTTGTTTTGCAATCCCTGACATCTGCCGTGACTGCCAGTTTGTTCCAGGAAAGAGTTTCTCGTTTTCTTGACCACCCTACTTGTAAGGATTTTTTAAAGTATTCTCAGAAGGACTTTGTGCTTTACACAGCTTTGTGTTATGTCCTCGTTCGAACACTTTACCTGCGCATCATGCACTGTCGCAAAAGAACTGCAGAGCGGAAAGGTAATGTGGCGGACAAAATGGTGATCGTTAGACATAATGAAAAACGGTGCACAAAAGACGGGACGAAGAGAATTTTTCTTTTTTCTTGTTTTGCTCTTTGCCTGTTTCCCCTTTCTTCTCTTTCATTAATAGATTTCAGTGGCAAGTCAGCACCTGTTTGTCCTGTGCGTTTCCTCTTTTCCTCCTGTCTTTTGTGCTCTGGTTTTCGTTGCGTTGAAGTACAAAGCGAACAGGGACCTTCCTCGGGCGTCGTTCCTTTAGACTGTCTTGTAGTCATGTGCAAATACTAAATTTTTAGTTTGAAGTGAATTTGAAGCGAACAGTGGTTTTGGCCGAATATTTTCTAATGGAATATCGAAAAGTTTCTTTAAGCTTTTCACTATTATGCATTACACTTGAACGAAAATTCAGCTGAACTCATGAAGGTTGTTTCTAACCTTCTGCCTGTCCACTTCTAATGTCAGTTAGTTTTAATACAACTGCATTTATAAACTGTGGCATGTAAACAACACGTTTATTGCAGCTATCCTAATTGAGGAGATTTATGAATCTGCTTGCTATATGCAATCTTTTCTTCAGTTTCAAATCTGACAACTACAAGAAAAACAAAACAAGGACAAATGATTGAACTCGGGTTGTCAAGACATCGCTGCCTAGCATATACTCTTACATAATCGGCGGATTAACCCCGTTGAGTGCTTCTCTCATATACTGTTTTTATGTTATATCTTGAAAATCATTTTTCAAGGTCGGCGGGAATGGGGGTTGGTTCAGAATTTTCATTTTCTATACTACTTGTGTAAAATAATTATCGCCTCTTGCAGTGCTCTATAGTTGGAGATGCAGTTCACCAGCCCTAGTAAACAACATTTCATATAAATTATGTGCGAAAAAGAAAGCAACATACCTGTAATAAGAGTGTCAAACCGAAATTTTTATTAGTTCGGTTCGGGTTCGGGTTCACGGATTTCGGTTCAAATCCAGTTCAGTTCCGGGGAGCCAAAATAGCAGTTCAAAATGGCTTGAAGCACTAAATTGAGAATACATTTTTTCGCGTTTTTCTGGCAATGGGCACTATTTCCGGCGTGACACGATTAGCGATATAGCTTTTTCTATCGTTCACAATCTACTTTTTTTTTCAAGAAACCACAGATATGAAATTTCGTTATTTGATTTTGACACAATAGTAAAAGAAGATTTATATTGACATACAAAACATCGTGTTTGTTCGACTTAACATTTCTTTGTTTACAAGGGTCATATATATTACCTGAATCAAAAGGTTGTCGCGAGGTGTACTATGTATCCTAAAACATCAATGACAGTTACAACTTCGCATCGCAGCATTAAAATGTAAATCATAGTTGTGAACTTGAACTAAGGAATTAATTACAGTGCCTAAAATAATGGAATGAACACCTCGGCGCCATATATATCGTGTACTATGGTTTACGAAATACGTTTCACAATATAAATATATATATATATATATATATATATATATATATATATATATATATATATATATATATATATATATATATATATATATATGGTGACAACACAACTGAGCTAAGCGGAATAAACCTCTAAGAATGCCACGGAAGTTTTAGGGCAAACCTTTTCAGTCTACCTTCTATAGAAACACTGAGCGGCAATCACAGCACTTGTTTTCTTCACCAACATTGATTACACTCAGCATCCTGATGCAGGAGAAGAATCATGCAGAAAGGAGTGATCGAAATTCTTCACTCTATTCTATAGAGTGAAGACTCGGATCAAATTTGTCGTAAAATTGCGTTTCCTCAAGTGAACATTTTCTTATACAGGATAAACTCGCAAAGCCTGGCTGTCGAGATTTGTTTTTGACAAGATTCGGTCTTCTATTTGCAAATAAGCTTCATCACACTTGCTAATGGATGATTTTCTTTGTTACATAGAACAACATACTATATCATGCTCTACTCGACATGGTAGATACTTAATAGACAATTTGCTAAATCCCCCAAGCGCACTTCAGGAATCATAGGAACAGTGTTCCTTCAGTTCCCTAGCGATAGGTAATTTAAACCAAATCGATGCTTTCATACGTTTCAGTGTAATCCGGAGTCATCCTGAATAAGCTTTGTGTAGCTGCAAACACCTGTCGTATCACTTCTAAACTTTCTCGGCAATGTAAGCGTTTTTCAGACTGAGCAGTAATCCATCCTTCAACCTAGCTGAGCTGCATAAACCTCTTGCAATATTATCAGTCTCGTGATTGTTGTGTTGTCAGGAATCACTTAAAAATTCGAAGATTCACAACAACAAAAACCAGGATTTAGCTAGGAGTCAGCGGGGCTGTTAAATAACATTTTTGCGTTTCTAACTTAATATCAGCCTCTTTGAAGCATTACGAGAATGATAATGTTTTATTATATTTCTGCAGCTCAGCCAGGTTGAAGGGTGGATTTCATGCTTGGTGCAAAAACACGCTGACATTGACGAGAAATTTTAAAAGTGATATAATAGGTCTCTGCGATATACACGACGCTTATTCAGGATGACTCCAGATTGTCCTCAAAAGTGGGTAAAAATCGAATCGGTCGAAATTACCGATCACTATAGGGAACTGGGGGAATACCGTTTACATGATTCCTCGAGTAGCGGCCGGGGCGCTGGGGGATTTTAGCAAATTGATCTATTGGTCACTTTCTGACGATTTGCGTGCGTAATCTTCATAGTTTCGTTACGCGCCCCGTTCTTTATTTTTGTCCAGCCACAGACGCATAAAATACTGTACATATCCCACAAAAAAGGCAATAACAGACTTTTATTAGTTGGAAAAAGTATATATGTGTCAGGAACAGGTAGTTATTTAAATTAGCTTTAAAATCATAAGTTTTTTTAAGGCCCTCCCAAATCACTTGCACACGTGTTTTCAAGGATGATAACGCCGGAAAAGATTGGCGAGCATCTTTCAGATAATTTGGGGGTGTCTTTATTTATGATTGTATATTTTTAAGGTGATCGTCCCTTCATTTACGTCGTCAAATCTCCACTCAGTAATTAAATATATTTTTAAGCAATAAATTTGACTCTATGAGATTCACAAACCTACTTGAGGCAGACACTCGAGAACGATGCTCTAAGATACGCTAGCTGTTGAGTCCGCGAAAACGTGTTTCTTGTTCGCTGTTTGGCAGTGTGAAACACCGGGTTGCAAGGTATATCAAAGAGGATTTTGTACTCATATGATAGATCAGAAGGCAAATACATAAAATATGCAGAAATAGAGAGGCAATAAATGGTATATTTGTAAATAATCCCACACACAACGGCTAACTGCAAACATAAATACATGTAATGCATACAGTTATGTTTTTAATTATACATAAATAGCGCGCAGGACAGACGAAGATTTGTAGAATCCTAAAATAAATCACATATGGGCATCAGCTTGCATGTGCTCGAAACTTCGCAAAATACCGCCTCGGGAGGCCAATGTTATATTCGGCTTTATATGCACTTGTTTTGGGCCCTTACTTTTACAACTCTGTGCTTTATCAGTCATGCACTTTAACACTTCATTAGGCTGCCGTATATCATCGCGAGCTGCTATATATACTGCACAACCTTATACAATGGGGACATCTATTGCTGGCGTTGCGAACATGGCATTTCACCAGAAAGCTGAACTGTTTATGGCTTGCACGTGAGATCATGGCACTTATATGCTGCTGGTCATTGCGATTTGTCCTTGCTGGGAAAATCAAACCCGGGGTGCAGAGTGTACCCTGCAGAAGGTTCGCGCTCAGTGCAAGCCATGTATTTGAGAGGCACACGGTATTCTTCTTGGTGCAGCGTCGTGTGGAACGGCGCGAGCGTCTGGCATCACGAAAACGCCCATTCTGGCGAAAGTGTTTTTGGAAACAAAGTAGTCTCTGGGGCCACGCTTTCTGATCCGTGCCGAAGATGCGGGGCAGAGTAACCTTTACAACATAGTATATTTTTCTTTTTTTCGTTCCTGCTCCAGAGAATACTTTTTATTCCTGAGGGACTCCCTCCTGCGCTGGGGGGTGTGACTTCCACAATTATATTTTTGTCACTTGTTAACATTATTCTTCCATTGCTTCTATTTTGCACCCAACTGCAAAGTTTAAACGAAATACGGAGGTGGTCGATACTTTGGGAAAAACTTGAAAACGACACCTTGGTGAGATTTAGAGTGGCTGCCAACGTTCGGCTGTTCCTCTGAGGTCACTAGGATATTTCTTTTCAGGTATCCTCCCCGTACACAATAACAGTTCTATGTAACGTCTGATGATTATAATAGGTCAAATTTCGTCCTTTCAATACTTCTATTATCTGGGACAAATTTCCGAGGCAGTTCAGCAACAACGAAAGCACCTTTGGGTGCCTCAGTGATGTGTATACATGTAAAATGGTTCGTGCAACATTTTTTGTATACTTTTGGTAAATAGTGCTCGGAAGTAACCCCTCGCGTTCATAACTTACAAACACACCCATTAGTTTACGCTTCCGCACAATGGCAGACGTAGAAAAAAATAAAGGAAAGTAACAGCTTTACCTTCCTCCACTTGCAATTAGAACAAGCTGCCACGTGATCTAACGCAAATTATAGACTGTCAGTACTTATCATAGTCATGCTCTGGGGTTGGCAAAGCATAGTGAATGGGGTGAGCTTCAGATATTGTTGCAGATAGGCTATTACCATCTTTAATTGAACACGAGCTGTTACCCCATGTTTGGCGATGCTGATTGTCATGGACCCGAGCACTCAACTCGGGGTCATGAAAATCGCGTACGTCACGGTGTCACATTACTCTTGGTGCGAAGTCGTTGTGTCATGTTACACCCCGGTGACAACTATATGTATGCGTATGTGCACATGACAAGTGGCGAATGCATGTTTCCATGACTGTATTGTGACGATCCTAAAATTAACATCCAGAATTTAATTTCTTTACGAAAACCTGACTTATTGTCGTTGGAAAGGGGATAGAAACGTTGCTACAATTTGTATCTGTTTTTATACAATGTCTATGCGATCTCCATACACCAAGTTCTATAGAAAGTCTACAGAAAAAAGCGGCCACAAAGCTATAGGCAGTGGATAGAAAAGTGGATACATTTTCTTTAGAATATCTATAGCTTCTATATACTATTTCCTATATAGATTCTGTAGAAAGTGGATAAATATCTTTGTAAGGGTTAGTCAATGAGAAAATCACTTCAACAATTAAGAGGGAAAACCCTTAAATGCTCGAGCGATGATGACGCGTACCAGTATGTCATGTGAAAACACTTTTTTCTGATTGTGCAGTCGCTTCGGATTCACCACACTGACGTGAATGCCACTAAAGCGAAGCCGACGACATCAGCCACTCGTAAACGCAAAGGAATTCTGCCCATCTGCCTTATCGCTGTTCGGCGGAGCTGGTTTCGCACGCGTCGTTTCGCAGCGGTGCACTAAACAGGTCTTCGCATTTTTATGGCTCGGCCATGATCTTCGCCAGGTCTGAAAGTCCACAAAACCTTCGCACACACGTCTCGCCTTATATACATAAAACGCGCGATCAAACTCTTCCCTTCTTCACGTCAAGATATAAGCTGAGAGTGCGACGGAACCAAATTGTTCATTTGGACCAGTCGTGCGTCCATCTTTCGCCACGTGATCACGCTCCCTCCCCCATATCCACCACGCGCAGAGAGCGGAATCAGGTGACGAAAGAGGGGCCGTTGATTGGCCCGCAGAGCGCGTAGCTCCCATCGTATACTGTCTGCTTATGGGAGGACAAAGTGCCATTAACGAGGCCGCAGTGCTGCAGAGGAATGTCTACGTCATTGACCGGAGGGCGCTGATGGCACATGAGGACCCGCCGAACTCTGAAGCAGCGCCCAATCTGCACCACACCTGACCTCTGGTTTGTTTTTAGGCGTCATACTGTAGGTATGAGACAGAGCCTGCTCGGAAAATTGGCACCGATCCGTATACTCGAGACCCGAGCCAATGTAAAGCCCCTTCGTGTTTCAAAAGTAGCGCATGGGTGCGTCGATGCACGAGACACGTGCAAAGTGCTGCCCTTGGGAAGATCATGGCGGCATAGCACAGAACTGAGCCAGATTTTAGACGCCATGTTCTTCCCAGAAGTGTCCCGCGGCACGTGTCTCGAGCATGACCACAACGATGAATGGCGCCACTTTTCCCAAGATAGAGGTAAACAGTCACTGACAAGCTGAGAACGGAAGCGGAGGATCTTCAGTCGTCTAGCCTTCAGCGTGAGCCTCGTATACCTTCGACGAACGCTTCGGCGTATCGATCGTGCACCCCGAGCGAACGCCGAAGCCAACGCCAAAGCACGATGGAAGGCAGGGAGCGCGTTCTGGAGACCGGGCTTTCAAAATGCACGCTCTGCCATTCTCGCTTTGTCACTAACTACAGAGATGATGTTGGATCCATAGAAAGACGAAGTCGGAAACCGATTTCTTTAAAAACTAAACAACGCTACTAATGCCCCCCCCCTTTCCACACAAAAAACAAACAAACAGCGTATTTGAATGGTGTTTCAATTTTAAAAAAAAACATTCGAGCATCATCCGGGTGAAAATACAATAATATAACGCAAGCATTCTCGTGACGCAATAAAAGCGTAGAAAAATAAATAAAAAAAATGTCCGAAAACATTTCTTATTTGTTTATAATCTTCCGTTCCTCAATATCTGCCCAGTTTTTCGATAGTATAATGTCGATAGTTTATTATCAATTTTTTCTTGTATGTAGCTTGCTAGGTCAGTATGTTATTTTTTCAAATAATTTTGTCTAATATATATATATATATATATATATATATATATATATATATATATATATATATATATATATATATATATATATATATATATGTACAGGGTGTTTTTTTTAAGCTTAACAGAATTTTTAAAAACAAACCATAAAAGCTAGGTTTATGCGGTCTGCGCAGGTGAGTTATACCGGCCAGGGGACATCGTATGAGGACTAATCGTAACGATCAGTCGGATAATTAGTTAAAATTCGTTAATTAACTTTTTAATTAATGAAAATAGACATATAGTTCCAATCAGAAACTTGCTCAGCGTCATCGAAAACCACTGAATCAGTAATTTTCAGAAAGACTTTGAACGCGTGAGAAGCGTAGTAGTGCACTAAAGTTACCGCTCGTGGAGCAGGTATAAGGCTGGGGATAGATAGAGACGGAAAAATTGCGCGGGCGCCTTATCGCGACCGCTAGCTTTGTACGTGCTCCACGAGTACTAACTTTAGTGCACTACTACGCTTCTCACGCGCTCAAAGTCTTTCTGAAAATGACTGATTTAGTAGTTTGCGATGACTTTGAGCAAGTTTCTAATTGGAACTATATGTCTATTTTCATAATTTAAAAAGTTAATTAACGAATTTTAACTAATTAGCCGACTGATCGTTACGAATATCCTCCTTTATTATGTCCCCCTGGCCGTATAACTCACCTGCGCAAACCGCATTAATCTAGCTTTCATGGTTTTTTAAAAAAATTCTGTTAAGCTTAAAGAAAAACACCCGTATATATATATATATATGATATATATATATATATATATATATATATATATATATATATATATATATATATATATATATATATATATAGTTTCCTATTGTTTCCCAATGATTCAGCAACAGCTTCCATAAGAATTTTTATCGTAGTTTCCTGAGATAGGTTTTCGCCATTTTACTTTTCGTCATAGATTTTTTTTTTACTCTAGATAAACGAAACCTGGATTTAAGTAGAGGCAATGTCTAAACATCGTTTCAAGGTGAGCTTTCACTTATGTCAGCTGATATGAGCTACCATTGGAAATTTACAGCAGATCCAAGTCCCTCGGAATTTTTAAAATGTCATGTTCCTGAAAAGAACCATAAAGTTTTCCTCTTTTCACTGTGCTGTAAACATACAAATATTGTTATTGTTATTTTGTTTCTAGCCGAACTGAAAAAAAACAAGATATTCTAAATATTAGTGAAAAGACGGTGAGAGTGCAGGCGAGCTGGTGGTAGCTAATCATGTTGTATTACACCTGAGACTGCGGTGGATGAAATCGGAAGAACTTTCAGTAAGGAACGGACACAGAGAGACGTCTCTGTGTCTGTTCCTTCTACTGAAAGTTCTTCCGATTTCATCCACCGCAGTCTCAGGTGTAATACATGATATTCTAAATAATTACACTATTGACTATTTCTTCTTTAGAGATCACGTAAGGTTTATAAAATGACCCCCGTTATATCAGACGCTATTATATACCATTGAGTTCTATTGGAATGGGCAACCGATGGTCTACCATTATAGCCATTTGTAAGTCAATCAGCTAGGGTGGTCAGGGTCTCGGAACTATTCGAAAGAGGGACCGTGGGGGGGGGGGGGGGGGGGGGGGCGGAGGCGAGAGCGATTTTTTGTTTTCTCCCACGTACTGTTTAAGCAGGACGTAAGGAGGCAATCGACCCCCCCCCCCCCCCGCCCCCCCTTGTTCCGACCCCACTGCAATCAGCTGTCTATTCAAAAAACAAAAATCCTTGTAGCATGATTGAAGAAAGTTTAAGTAAACAAGCGAGCTGGTTGATGTTAACACATATTTGAAAAAATAGGAGACGACGGACGATGAAGGGGACAAACACAAAACGTCTCCACTTAGACGTTTTGAGACGTTTTATGTTTGTCTCCCTCTTCGTCCGTCGTCTCCAGTTTTTTTTTCAAATATCTGTAATCTAGTAGCCACACCAATTATATACCCTATCAAAACTTCATTAATTCATTAATTCCCTCCTAGTAAAAGCGCCACAACCGTCGTGGATAGGGAGCGATATTTCGGGTTTCGAACTACGCGCCAGAAGGACGGATCCGAGCCGCGCGGTGTTTTGACGGCACTTCATTCAAGGTCTGGCAACAGCGCGCGACGGAACGCTGATGCGATGCTGCTGATGCCGCAGTGACGCCCGTGTGACGGATGTGTTTGCGGCAGCTATGGTTTTGCTGGTTTTTGTTTCGCGGCGCCGTGTTTACCCTGGTTTGTGAACAGTGCTCCTCCAGCGTTCACACTGGCCACACGTCGGACGTGACATCAGAGTGTTCTGCCACCATCCCGGGTGAGTTTTCCCGCTGGACTTCGTGCCTGAGCTTCCGTGCCGTGTTTTGAGCCTAAGTTAAATCATCTCGCCGTCCGCTCTCATCGTAACCTTTACTCACTCGTACCTTTAACGAGTCTCCCGTTGATTAGCGGTATGTCTGACCGTTACCGATGCTCACTGCCTGGGTGTGGTTGTTTAATAACACTAGAGCGACGAGAAAGCTACCTACCTTTCAATATGAGCCGCTATTTTGGTCGTCCGTCGTTCCGCGACTCGGATCTCTTGCTCAACAGAGAATGTATGAAATCGCGTAATCGTATGCACTTGGCACTTCCTCCACGTTCTCGCAGAGGGCGTGGGTTCAGATACTTGTTTTTCTCAGAACGGGCAAAAAGTGAATCCAGCTTTTCTCGTGCGATTGTGCTACACGGAACGTGTGATTTGTCCGTCTCTCGGGCGGTGTTATTAGTCGGTTGTGCGCGCTTTGGCAGCGGCTTTGGCGACCGATCAGTTTCGTCATTTTTTGTCACCAAAGCGCGGCCAACGATTGTGAAATTCAGTCTCTCTGCTTTCTTTTTTTCGGGGGTTGCCGTTAGAGCGGACGTCATTGCAAGACCGAGTCGGATACGGGCGGTGCACACAGATGTTTTCGTTTCGTTTCTGCGTGATACTATCGCGCGCTCTCTGGTCTAGATTCTTGAGCGAGGTCGGGGAACTTTCGAGGAGAAGGTTTCGTAATTACCAGCTAGGAAGGAAGGACATTTCGCGATGCTTTCCTGGAAGAAAGTGAATAGGCCGACGTTGTTAGCTTGTCCAAGGCGCGAAGGACTGGAGTGAGTTTTCATACGTTGTCACTCTTTCGGAACCGAAATACTGATTAGATGTAGTTGTAAAGAGCTGAATTTTTTTTAATGTATTGTTGCCTTGACAACTTCTAGATTATAAATTGTTTTCGTTAAGCTTATTGGCGTATAGAGTTATAGAAATATAAGCATCTATTTGAGTGTCTACGCATGTCGTATCCTCTAACGTCGTTATATTTCTGATATTTACAGTGCACTTGTTATCGTTTTACATGTATACATCCATCTCTAAGTATAATGTATGTTTGCATGTATGTACTATATACCACTCTTCCACCTTGCCCCAATACGTAATACATCGCTAGATACTTCTGAGGTAAAATAAATGAAATGAAAGAGATTATTTCCTCCAACTTTTTCTAAAGTTCTGTTATTTTATGCTGTAACCACACTACAGTATGACAGGTTTCCAGCACAAACAGCACCAAATATTACACCTGCCATGTGTGGTAGGGTGGCAGTCATGTTTTTGGTAACTTGAAGCTTTTCTAGTCGAAAAAAAGCTGTGCCCAATATCCACTGATACAAATGACTGGCTTACAGTCATGTGTAACTGTTGTATTGCGTTCTATTTTCTGTTTTGCTCTTTCGTGGACTGTAAAGCACAATATGATACTGAAACACCAGCTGTGTTCTCAGATAGCACCTGAAAAAAAGGTACATGTCATGTTTAAATGTTCCAATGTTACAACTCTGCCGGTCCCAAAGAAAGTGCGCCTGTTTTTCCAGTGCTAATAATATATTTTATTTTCCAACGAAAATACAATGTTTGTGGAGGGCACTGGAAAAAAGTCGTTGGGCAGCTTGGCTATTTGCCAAGCCCCCAAAACACTGCAGCAACAAGGAACACATAAAATAAACTTAGGCTTATACATTAACTAGTCACCAATAAAAAAACATGCGTGAGTAGTTCTACATAAGAAAGAAAATACTTCATGCAAAATGCATTCACACAGTTGTCAAATAAAATGTGCATACAAACTGGCCATTTTGGAGTACAGCTGATTTTACCCTGTATTTTCAGCCCTTCATATATATGCTGAAGCTTGAGAGAAACCTTCATCTGCATCATGCTGAGGTTATACTTATGACAATACATTTTGACAATAGAAGAGCTACTATAATCCTGGCCATTACAGTCTGCCGTGGAAATGTTAATATGCAATTATTTTTAGTCAATAAGTATTTATCCGCATCTGTTAAAAAAATTACAGTGCTACATTCTGGGGAGAAAACGTTTTGGAAATTTGGGATGAAGATCTTGGTTGAGAATGAACTCAGAATTCTGATTGAAATTTGCAGCACATTAAAAATAAAATTTGGGACTCATGTTAGGCATGCACTATTTGCATGTTTTGGAAAGCTCAATTCAAAAGTATCTTGAAAACTGTAATTCCTCTGATCATAACAACACCAGATGTAGAACTTGCATACTAATTTCAGTGAAGCTGTTCTTTTTTTTCCCTTTTTGCTTCATGTGGTATGGTGAGATGAAATAATAAGTAACCTTTTTCATTGGGCAGATTCCTTTGTTGTGAAGAAAAATGAACAACTTTGATGAGGAAGAAATTCATTGGTATGTTTTAGTTCAGATAAGCAATTCTCTTCAAAAGAATATTTTGAAATATATTTGACCAAGAAATGCAATTTTCACGATGTAAATGATAACATTCATGCATCCTTTTTGTGTCACCAACATAGTCTTGGAAGTATCTTCGGGTTACCCTGCACAGAATGTAAACTTTGCAAAAGGTTGATGAGAATCTTTTTTTTTTTTTAGATATCTGTGACCACAGTGACAGAGAGACTTCAGCTGGCGTAACGCTCTGCTTCTGGGGAAGAGCCGCTATGTTGAAATTCAGCACGCGATTTTCTGCCCTGTCACCAGGGCGCGCCACCAACCCGGAGGCTGAGGAGGTCATTCTTTTATTAGCTGTAGCGTACGCCGGGCTACAACGCCACGCAGTTTAACGCGATTTTTGTGTGTTTCGCGTTTTGTTTTTGGCTGGTTTTGGCTTCCAGAAGTTGCTGGAAATGGGGAAGAAGTGCTTCGTGCCACGATGCAACACAGAATACAAGACGTGCGCGGAGAAGCTCGCCGTTTTTGCTACTCTCAAGGAAGAGGACCGCCCGAAGGTGGGGCGTTACGCAATCCTGCGCAAAGGCCGCCTGCTATAGCCGATCTGTGAGAGACATTTCGTGCTGAAGTTTGTGACCAAATCGTGGAAAGCTGTCTACAAGGGCCACATTCTTGTATGAGCACCACAGAAAGCCGCTCTAGCAAAAGAAACGGTGGGCTGCCCAAGCTGCCTGACGAGACAGAAAAAAAAAATGAAAGGATCCACGGATTGTTAGTTTCCCCCTCGCAAACGGCACCATGTTGCAAAGGAGAGCTAGTGTCAGTATTGAAAACATCCTAAATTAATCAGGCAAACAAAGCTCAAAATCTGCACAAGCTCTCAAAGGTAGTCCAGTAAACCACCTGTCCTGGAACGGCTAAAAAATTTTGCGAGAGCCAATAAGGTTTATTAAGGCGATTGTTTCAGAAAGAAATTTGCAAAATGTGCCTAATTAAACCTCTTCTGCTGTTCAAGCTTTTTTGATTGTTATGCGTAGTAGTTGCATAACAATTGTACTTGAAATTAAAAAAAATTAAATTTTTTGTTTGTCAAACGTTGTTTTTTCTAAAGGACTTTTGTAAATTATGTTAACAAATTAGTTCTCTGTAAATTAACAAAATCCACATATTGATGCTTAGCTCTGCCGTGTCTGCCTCATTGCGTTTGTGCACGGGAACTAAAGTTCAATGAGTCTTGTCAGCAGGTAAACTCCATTAGAGAGTTTTAATATACCTTTTTGGCTTAATCCCACGATAGAAAAAGTAGCCCACCACCCGAAGGCACTGTTCACATACTGTAAACTACTTAATTTTTACGAGAACCTATTTTTGAGAATTAAATAATATCACGAAAAATAGATCATGTGAATGGGTTCATGATGGTAACAAATTCATAGCATACCACCCTGATTCGCAAAATATTCCTCGAAAACAACACTTTGCTGAATTTGCGAAATATTGAGCCCACTAAAATGAAGTAGTTTACACTATGTGTAAGTGTGGTCCATGAACATATACTATATCTCTTAAAGGGTTTGCCAATAATGTGCCTTTTATCTCTTTTTTATTATTCTAAAAACGCCGATAGTATGTGTTGCTTCAGGAAGAAAGAAAGCATGCCATATGAATTAATTATAAAAATGACAGTGGCCGAAAGCCCTTTATTCATTATTTATTTGGACGGTCAATAGCCCTATGCAATGCCAGGAATATGTCCGCCGCTTAGAGAGTGCCATGTTTAACCATCACATTCAGTTCAGCACGTGCAAAGCTTCGCTGCAGTTGCTAAGCATTTCACTCCGCACGTAGCAGACGGCCGTTGTCGGCCTCGACGACCGTGGCGTCATCTGGTGGCGCGCATGAGAAACGGGGATGAAAGTGATGGCGCCTCCGGAGACAGCGTTACTCCACCTCAGTCTTCCTACACCGTGTCTGTGACCTGTTCAATCTTGTGCGGTATTAGTTTGCCATAAACTGGCGAAATGATGACGCCCTGTCGAACCCCACTCACCTCTAACTGAATGTGAATATTCAGAAAGTGAGTTTTAGAAATTTTAGACAAAAAAATTGGAAGGCGCAAAAACTTTGCAGTGCTTGCACGACCAGCTTTTCAACAACTCAACATTGAACAGGCACTCTGGAACACCTTTGCCTTCCTTTTATGTTCTATAGGCTTGGTGTCTTGTCCTAACTAGGCTACCCTAACTATTTCAACCTAATAGCATTGACTGTGACTCTTTTTTATTTATTTTTTTGTACATATAAGGCATTGATGAATTAGTTTAATTTTATCTTAAATTAGATATTCGCTATCAGTTCAAGTGGTGCATTTCAGCATTCTCTTCGCTTGCTCGCAATAACAGGGCCTGTGCACTCGTGGATTTCCACTTCAGTTGGCGAGCTATGCGTGGAGCCCATCTTGCTCAAACAAATGCAACATACTTAAAAATATTTTTATTCGAGAAATTTTGAACGTTAAAAAATGGGAATAGCAACAGGGAATTTATTAGACACAAACGTTGCGGAAAAGTCTCCTCTCAAGAAGTCTCTGTTGCCATTCAAATTTCTTTTGACGTTTATCAAACAAACGCCTAAAATATGCAACTTTTCTTTTTTTTTATTTCTGAACAAAGTTGAGGAGGGTGCGGTACAGGCAGGCAAAGCTGGAATGTTCTACGCTTGAGTGGCTCCTTGAAAGCGTGGGGGGCTCTTCCGTTGTCTGTCGTGTTTCAAAGTGAGCAGCCGGGAAGAACTCTGTCAACATCAATAGCCGGAGTGCAGCTGCCTCCTCGCCCCTTCCTGTACTTGTTTGAGTAGCCCTAGGGTGGCCAGATAGCGTCAACCCGATAAGCCGCCCAGTCCCTTAGGTAGGCTGGCACGAAGAAGCCTTCTCAGAGAACATGTCCCGATAAAGCTTACTGTTGTGCAAAAACCTCCCCGTTGGAGACCCCGCCTTTTTTATACGGAGAAGTAAGTTTGTTGAGTTTCTACAGGGTCACTGATCCATGGAGAATGGAGTGATCAGAATTCCTCGGGGAGATTTCGGGCAAGTTTTTGTGTTCTCCACTACTTTTATATGCCAAAATGGAAGAGATGTGTACTATGAAAGACTCCCTAGCTTTTGTTCCTTTCTTTTGTGTGTGTGTTACTGGTTTGTTTCCAGAAGATCGTTTATGATAGAGGATAAACATAAACCCTACATTAGATTTTCCTTGCACTTTTTTCGTTTATAGCCTACACTGTTTATTATACATTCTGCTTGTTTTCTGTGTTTTATTTTTGCCACTTCAGGTTTGCTGGGACTTGGAGAATGTTTGGGGCGCTGAAAATAAGAAGGGGAGTGATCTTAATAACCATGGAGGTCTATTTCCATGGAGGTCTATTTTTGGGATATTGGAGGCCCAGAGAAAGTGCAACACCATGTGGTGTTTCTGTTATACAGTGAGGTTGGAAACCTACTGGGAGCTAAGGCCTTCGCAATATAAGGAAGTAGAGCATCTCCTTGTGAATCCCCTTGTGAACATGACGTATAATAACATAGACATGTCCCAAATATTGAATGAAAGTGGAAGATGTTAAATTTTATTTTTCGAATAAAGCTCATGTTTTTGACTGTCGTCACCCAGTGATGATTTAGTTGTGAAGTATAAAATTTTAGAGATTGATCATCACTGGGTTCCTCCAGTGTGCTTCAATAAAATGTTACTTTTTAATGTAACGTGTCAAGCCATCTTGAAATAATATTTGAACCAGCGGTTGTGAGATTATGGAATCTAATAGCATGATTTGTGTTGGTCAGTGTCAATTGTTGCTAATTGTATGGAATGCATTTGAAGTTAAGCCTGAAAGCCCTCGACTAAAATTGTCTACTGTCGAAATGTTTTTTTTTCCTTTTTGTCAAATTTTATGCAAGTCTGTACAGTACCTGTGTCAGATTTTTCATGTTTTAAATGAAGAGAGAGGAAAGTTATAAGTTCTTCATGTTTCTTGAGATATATGGATTATATGTAGGGATCTTTATTTTCAGAGTTTAGTCCTGGCGAAATTCAAAAATATTTTTTCCCTGAGTCAAGTTTTTTAGGGCAAATACAGTGTTTATAAAATTTTATATCCACTAAATGGAGAAGTTTTGTAACTCTGCATTTATCAGAGCCTCATTTTGTTGTATTTGGGTCATTCCATGCCAAACGTCCCAGACATTGCGCTCGACCCCTTCCAACTTCTAAAAAATTCATGGGCTTTTCAGTCTCCAATGTTTGTAGCCAAGCCCTGAAATATCTTTGTCGAAAAAATTTTTTTGATGACGTGAGCGCGGCTCTGAACTTTTAAAAACAGCGTGAAACTAGGCATCACTCAATAATTGATGAAAAATCAGCTTTTGAAAAGTGAAACATCCAGCAATATTTTTCTTAAATTTGCACGGCTTTCGGCTCTACAATGTGGTTAAGCTTGTGAAGGTTTGTTTAACTTAAATATTTTTTAAAAAAACAAAAAATAATTGAAAATGTTAACATTTTTGTTATTCTAATAATAATATCTAACTGCTGCCAGGACTCAATATAACTTTTTGTCGGCTGCCCTGCAGGTATATAATCTGTGTAAAAGTTTGTAACCGCTCAATAAAAATATTTTCGCAGTAAACAAAAATCCTGAAGTTGCAAAAAGTGCGTTTTGACGCATAAACAGCTGTTTATTTCACCTTAGGTGGTCCAAGTAAAAATACAAAATATAGTGGATTTGAAGAACAATCGATACTCTTTTGATTCTGAGATTTAATCAAAGTAATTTTTGTTTAAAGCGAGAAAACAATTTTTGAAGTTGAGCTCTCGCACCACTACCAGGCTAGCTTCTTAACGCCTCTTCGCCGTACGGCACGCCACCTGCGACGATAGCTGACGCGATTAAGTCCAAAGAAAGAACGGAGTTTACTGCCCCTTCCTCTTGTCCGTCTTTCCCGGCTGCAAGGGAAGAAACGGCGGGTATTGTGTAATAATTGTTGGTGCCGCCAGCGCCGTGTCCATTGTACCCGATGGCGGCTCGAAACGCGATGCCTAATACGGGCGCATCAGTTGACGTGGACTTCTCCTAAAGGGAAACGCGATAATATCGCCACGAAATCTAGCTGTCACGCATACTGTTGTGGAAAAAGCGGAACTATTCAGCGACGCAAGAATTTGCCGTTTCAAAGCCGATTTAAACCTAAACGAGGCGTGAGCCTCCAACTCACGCCTGCTCGTTAACACCCCATCGCGTCGTCGTATGAGATTGCCCGTTCACGGGCTTTTGTGTTGCTGTCTACATCTGTCCTGACGTCGAGAAGAGAGAGTGATTGCGATGTGTACGTAAGAAACAGCTAGCTTACTAGTGGATGCTCTTACCTGGCAGCGCTAAGCATTTGCTGATATCAAGACGAAAGTCCACAGGAGGACACAGCCGCACAAACGGTCAAAATAGGAAAAGCCATGAAGCAACAAGAGGCAGAAAAAGCATCTTCACCACCAAGATGTACCCGAGAAAACTCGAGGTCCCGCTTTCTACCTGCGTGCGCACAACCGTGACGCCGTTCTGCACGCTGCGGGCCGCGACGTTGGCGGAGCTGTGCAGGTAAGAGATGCAAGGAACGACACCAGGTTGCGGCAACGAAAGTTCAACTTCAAAATGTTTTTTTCCTCTTTAGAACATCGTTACTTTGAGTAAGCTTTCAAGAACAAAAGGAAATAAACTCTTTTGCAGGAAGTCTCCGATGTTACGTATTTTTCTTTGGGCCTACCCCAAGGCAGAATTGACGTGCTCTTTAAACGGCAAAGCGCAACTTTGCACAATTTTCTTTTCTGCAACATATTTAGTTGTACGGCCTGAAACCTTTTTTTGTGTACAGTATACCTACAGGGCTGTCAATAAGAGTATTTTAATCACGCGTTGCAGCAAAGCCATAGCCATGCATGCAAAACTAAAAATATGCTAAAAATGCCCATATATTCCTTATTTTTTTAAATCTGCTTACGGACAGCACACCAAATTCCACTGACCATGATCCTTGTCCCCAGTAGTCCAAATACCGCAGGGGTTTTTGATGCAAAAATATTCCAGTGTTCCGTAAAAAAAAATCTTACTTTTCTATCGCTGATGTGGAATGAGTCGTTCAGTTTCCACCCCCTTTTACTAGTTCGGAACCGCCATCACCCCATGAAATTTGTCCAGCCGGAAAGACGGACAAGGGGAAGCGGCAGAAAACTCCGTTCTTCTCTTTGGAACTAATCGTGTGTCAGCTATCGCCGCAGGTGGCGTGCTGTGCGGCGAAGAGGCGTTAAGAAGCGACGCCGGGTAGTGGTGGGAGAGCTCCATAAAAAATCGTTTTCTTCAAACATATATGCATATATCTACGCATATATATATATACATATATACTTCCCCCGCCTTTCTTTTTTTATTACTTTGATTAAACTTTCAGAATCAAAAGATTATCGATTGTTCTTCCAAACCCGCCATATTTTGTATTTTTACTTGACCACCTCATGTATGTGAAATAGACTTGGCTGTTTATCGTCAAACCGCACTTTGTTGCAACTTCAGGATTTTGTTTACTGCGAGCATATTTTATTGAGCGGTTACAAACTTTTTTTTATAGATTATATATTCGCAGGGCAACTGCAAAAAGTTATATTGAGTCCTGCAGCAGTTAGATATTTTTTTATAATATAACAAAATGTTAAAATTTTCAATTATTTTAGTTTTTTAAAAAAATATTTAAATTAAACAAAACTTCACAAGCTTAACCATTGTAAGTCGAAAGCCGTGCGAATATAAGAAAAAATATTAGCAGGTATTTTACTAAATAGCTGATTTTTCATCAATTATTGAGTGATGCCTACTTTTACGCTGTTTTTAAAAGTTCAAACCGCGCTCACGTCATCAAAAAATTTTTTCGCCAAAAATATTTTAGGGCATGGCTGCGGACATTGGGGAAAAAGGCCATGAATTTTCTTTTAGAAATGCGGAAGGGGTCGAGCGCAATGTCTGGGACGTTTGGCATGGAATGACCCATTTTCAATTTTCCTGACTTGAAAAAAATATAACACAGGCATCTAAAAAAAAAAGTTTAATTGCGAGCAGTATATATCTATTCACAACACGTCAAGAGGCATCAACACCACCTGATGTAGAGTAGAGTTCATTGTAGTAAATATAAACAAACATATATAAATAAATAATACATATATATAATTTCAAGATCATTTGCTTGTTTTGGGGCACTTTACATAAATATTATTATTATTATAATAGCTTCTACTGTTACTAAACCATGACCTCCTCCTCCTTGTAAGAAGCCAGAAAGCTGGACAGTGGCTTTCGTGATGCACATGCTTAGCCCAGCTCTTTAATGCGACTCGGGTATATTGTTGCATGTATCCGTGATCCTGAATGGACATCGACGATAAGCTCATTTTGCCAATTATCTGAGCTTGCGAAAGAGACTGGAGTTGCTTCATCCTAGGACTGCTGACCTGGTGCTCTAACGAGACTTGGATCCAGGATCTTTCTTGTCGCCGTAACATGGAATGTATTGGGGTTTTCCGGATAAACCAGAATAAAGTGGAAGTTTACCCGCATATGTTTTTTTTCAGTTTTTATTGGTTATAACTAGGGCTGGGCAATCGATTAACCTACCAATTATTCGATTAATGCTTTAATTGCAATAAACTTTTTTTACTGGTTAATTGGTAAAAATTTGTTGAACAAAAGAAAGTAAAAATTACACGCTTTCGCCATGCAGACGTGGACGAGTACACCTGTATGAAGAGCAAACTTTAGGTCAAATCTTAGCCTAAAGTAAACTGTAGGGACAAGATTACTCCTGACAAGTGCAGAAGGTTACATGTGTTCCAACCACTTCAACGTCGTTCGAGTGTCCGTTTAGCGCAGCAGAGATCATTGTGAACAATAAAAGGAAGTCGCTCGTGCCGGAGAATATCAACAAACCTCTTTGCCTCATGCAGTTTCAGTAATAATCTGAGTGTTAGTGTTTTCGAACTGCTAACTACACATCAAAGTTGATTCATAATCAATATTGTATATTGCGGTGTTTATCACATATTCAACAAAAGCAAAAAAAAAAAAAAAAATTTATATTGACTTTAAAAAAATAAGAAAATTATGCATGAAAATGAATGAGACTGATTAATTAATTAATTAAAGGGTGGAAATTAATCAGGATTAAAAGTTTGCATCGATGCCCAGCCCTAGTTATAACCGAAAGCTTAAAACCCTAGTTATATGTAATATTATAAGAGCCACAGTAAAATTATTTCAATTAATTTGACTTCACGCTACAAATCATTGCAATGCTTCTTGTGGCATGTTAGAATATTGTGAACTTCCCAATGTTTTGAAAATTTTAAATGTTGTAAGTTTGTCAGAGTTTTTTTAAACATTGTAAGTTTGTTTAGGGTCAGCATTCAGATCATTGTTTTGAGTTTGGCATGGAAAATGTTTAATTTAATTTTGGAGCTCTACTGGCTCAAAATTACACCTGTTTTTATATTGTACTACTCTATGTTGTTGCTTATACATAGGTGCACATTTAAAAAAATTATTTCATCATTTTATGCAATTTTGTGTATTCGATACTGTTTCATTGCCACTTGCTTTTTTTCATTTACATTTCACTTACATGACATGACCTGGCTCTATTTCGCAATGGTGTAAGGGCTATTGTTGCTTATGTCTGGCAATTTTCCTAGGTTTTATGTACAAAGTCTGTGCTTTCTGAACCCATGATCAAAGCTGTAGTTCCTTGTCATACTCTCTCATGCTTTGCAATGCTTATGCAAACATAAAAAAATAGTTGGCAACCATTTCCTCCTACAGAATGAAGGGAAAAAAAGGAACTTTCTCATTTTGGAAAAAAATATAAAGAGACTTCCTCCCACTCTGGGGCATTGCATTAAAGCTTTGCCCTCGTGTCTATTTTTTTTTTTTTTCGGCATAGACGTTTTTTGTATTTACTTTATGCAAATTTACAGCCTTAAAGCCTTCAGTCATTTTTTTTGGGAGAGCAATCTATTAATGCAAAGAATCATTATTATAAGTTTTTCAAAGTGAGTCATTTAACCATCTCCTAATTTCAGGGGAATTTGTTGGCCATGGCCACTAACTTTGGCGTCTTTAATGTGTGTCACAATTGGAGTGCATAAGCAGTAATGCCCAAGATTGATGCTGAAATTTTATTTGATGGTTACTGTAGTTCGAGTGCAAAAAGAAGGAAAAAAATTCCTGCCAGCAGGAATGTACAGTGAGCTTGTTTGTAAGGCACAGTTTTTCAAAGCAAAAAGGGAGATTGGACACCGTTACACTCAGTAGACCATATGTGAAATTTGGAGTTCCATCTAGTAGCGTGCCCTACATCCGCCATCTTGGTAGCGGCGAGAAAACGAAACCAGTGACCTGGCCGGTAACACCCCATGTAAACAAGCAACCAAGCTTCGTACGAAAAATGCGATGCCAATGCGACCAAGCTTCGATGCGTATTTGCATCAAAAAAAATAATTAAGTGTCCTCAGAGAGGAAAGGCATTGTGGCCTAGTCCTTTGTCCACGTTGGGTGATCGGAAGTCAGAAAACAATAAAGTTTCCGGACCACACTTAGTGGCAGAGCGTCCATGCCCTGGAAATGCGGAGAAACCAAAACTCAAGGTACTTGACGTTACCAAGATGGCCATGTGCACAGTGCTGCCAGAACACCAAGCAGTTTCGCAAATCGCATATTCTGCCTCAAATCTGCAATCTGTACTTTGTTTTGATCGGCGTCATCGCAGAAAAGCAAAGTTAATGTTTTTTTAAGTTTGCAAGCCACTTTGCGATCTCTTAAAATGCTGTCGTGACCCACAGTTTCGGAAACGCTGGTTTACATGAACCTGTGCCAGTATAACGACTTCTTCACATCAAAAGAGGCAGGAGCAGAGTTGGAATTGACGCTCAGAAAATCAATATCACGAGTTTTTGTTAAGCGCTTTGCAATTTGTAGTTGGTTGAACATGCCAGTCAAGTAGTTTTGCTGCCTCATAGTTTCCCAAGCCTTGCACTTTGCCATGTTCTGACTTCCAAGGATTGTCTTGCTAGCAAGCTTTGCAAATACTAGCAAGTTTAAGCGTGTCGAACCTCTAGCCGCTCTGATCAACGTGGAGGCATCTTTTATTTCTCTCAGGAAAGCAAGCAAGATGGGTCCCCCTGTTAGCCAGTGCAAGGTGGTGCATCGCATCTGAGGCCGATGACTTTGCTTCACTGCAAACATTCCAAAAGGTGAGGACTTTGCTTCTTTTGTCTATTGCATGATATTGGAGCGAGAGGAACTAGCCGACTTTTTTGTAGGAAAATTGTCTTATTTCTAGTGAGGAATGAATTCAGGTGATGTCATGGGGCAACCAACCGTTATATAATATAAAGATAATACCGTAATATCCCGAGAGATAGCTTACCTAAAATTGAGAGCAAATTGATTGAAAATAAGGAATGAGCTAACTTTCGGTGTAAAACTAACAAAAAGTTGTAAAAACACTTATTTTTAGATTATGTTTTCACAACAAACTTATTATCGTTGCAAGGGACAACGAAGCAAAGATGACTGTACTTCCCAGTCAGCAATGTTCGCTTATATCCCGCCGTAGCCAATTAGCCGAATTTACGCTGAGGTCATCATTGATCCGAACACTATGATTACTAAGAGTGGGCTGTTGTTTGGTGTTTAAAAGAAAATTGCAAATCAAGCCAAAAATAGAGGTGGCTTACCTTTCGGGTGTGGGCATCTCTCAGACTATTACGGTTAAGTATTGTAAAGTATTTTTCTTCGACCAAATTGGGCAGCAACATTTGTCAAGATGGGCTAGAATATAGTGTAGACAACAAGTTATATTTATTGGACTACTTTCTTTTTATGTTTGTGCTAAGAGGGGCCATGAAACAGTATAGAGTTGCAATGTTACACACTCCGCAGAAGCATACAGGCACAAGTGGGGCACAAATATTCTTGCTTGCAGACCCATGGCAGACATTTGTCTTGCGGCTCGTGTTCAATTGATGCGGTTGCAGGAATAGCCATACTCTAACAATGTTCCATGCCCTATGCTTTGCCAACTCAGTGCATGGCATGGATGACATTTGGTGGCCAAAACTGGCACCGGAATATGAGGCTGCATGTTCGTTCTTGGTGCAGATTTGGACAGTGAATACTGCTAATTTTTCTGCAGTGCTTTCTGCAACTGCTAGTGCGTGGCAAGAAAACTTAAGGCATGCCTTAATATATATGAACATCAAGGATTCGTCCTGAGCGGTTGCTTCTCAGAGTAAAGCACCAGACACATGCGCAATGAAGCGGTCAACGGGTCACGCGACAAGTCGGATAGTTGGCCCTTTGAGGTTCCTGGTGCACAATGCATGTGTTCAACCCTTCCTTTTGCATGCACGTTTATACGTTCAAACACCGGCAACCTCTGATGTCATGGTGGAATCCGACCATGCTGAAAAGACCGCTTTCTAAATCCCCAAGTGCCCCAGCCACACTCAAGGAATCATGGGAACAGTGATCCTTCAGTTCTTTAGTGATTGGTAAGTTCGACCAATTCAATACTTACACACTTTGGGTGTAATCCGTAGTCATCCTGAATAAACGTCATGTAGAGTCCAAAGACCTGTCGTACCACTTTTTATTTCTTGTCAATGTCAACTTTTTTTATACTGTGCAGGCAATGCACCCTTCAACCTGGCTGAGCTGCAGAAATTTGTTACAATATTATCATTCTCGTGATTGTTGTTTTAGCAGGAATTGCTTAAAAAGCCGATAATTCACAACAACCAAAACCAGGACTTAGCTCAGAGTCAGCGAGGGCTGTTTATAGCACTTATTGCGTTTCTAAGTTAATATCAGTGTGTTTGAAGCTGTTTGAGAATGATAATATTGTAAGACATTTCCACAGCTCAGCCAGGTTGAAGGGTGGATAGCATGCACAGTATAAAAAATGCTGACATTGTCCAGAAAGTTTAGAAGTGATATGACAGGTCATTGGACTCTACACGATGCTTACTCAGGATGACCCTGGATTACACTCAAAAGTGTGTAAGCATCGAATTGGTCGAAATTACCAATCACTAGGGAACTGAAGGAAAACCGTTCTCATAATCCATGAGTGCAGGCTGTGGTGCTGGGGATTTGGCAAGTGGTCTATTCCATCAGACTCCGACATTTTTTCGATGCATTGCACAACACGTCAAACATTTTACCGTGCATGTGTCTGGCGCTTAAGACTAGGTGGTACTTCTTTTTATCTTTGGAGGTGCCTTTGGGTTTAAAACAGCCAAGTCACTGTCTTCAAAAATTTTTCCCATCATGAGGCACATGCAACAAATGGGCCATCCACGCACACAAAATATGACACGTTGCTCGTTTTATGTTTTGTGCGTTTGTGTGTGGACATAAAATTATTTGGCAGCCGCGTGGTGTTTCAGCTGCATCTGTCCACTCTGTAACGTTTCTGAGCAACGTAATTTAGGCCTGGTTCGGACATTTCCATTTTGAGTATGACCGGCCAGGGTTACTTACTCCTAGCGTTCCACTGCAGACACGTTGCTCAGACCTCGGTTGCCAAAGCAACCGAATGCGTTGCAAAAGGTCAGAAGCGATCGTAAAGCAATCGACCCAAACGCAAATCTCGAACCAGCCATCAGTGTACGCAATCCTTGGTAGTTTGCGTTCGTCCCTCGGACGCGGACCACGCTGACGGAAACCACCGAGGCCACCAACCTTTGTGCTGGCCTCGGTGGCAGGTCCCAGTTCCCTGACTAAACTAAAAGTGCCGCGTCTTCCTCTAGCACACAGAAAATTTGGCATGCACGCTAAGCGTGTCAGTCAGCGCATCTTCGTGCGGGCAACCATCCAGTACGCATTTTCGCCGGCAGGCTCACATCACCGTAGCAGGTTTCACGGATTTGCGTTTTAGTCGTGATCGACCGCATCAGAATGCCTCGTGACCACTTACGAGAGAACGTGCCAATGCCATCTATTGGGCAGCTGTGGGAGTACTTTCAATCTGCAAATATTTTATGCATCATTCTTTCGCACATTGTTTTTTCAATCTATGTGCTCTCATTTCACTTTCGATTTAATTCATACATTATTCTGTCGCTTCTTTCACCACGTGCTCAGAATAATCCTGACACTGTCATAAGCAACCATTCCTACGCAGGTAGTGCATAGAACAACTTCAGAGTTGTTCCAGCACTACCCAATAGATGGTGCCAGTGCACTCTCTCGTTGTAAGCGGTCGAAGTGCAACCTATCGCGCTCAGACGCGAACGTCAGGAACAGCCTCTCGGTGTGAGCGACGCTCACTTTCTTTGTGCCGCGAGGATGTGAGGGCGGCGACGGGGAGCAGCGGTGTTGGCCATGCAGCCGGGGCCTGGTGAGGGTTCCCGGTGAGCGGGAGGCATGCTCCTGGAAAGCCTGGGCGCCATCCACCCGTGGTGCAATGCCAGCCAGCTCACCATCCGGCGATGCATGCTCCTCGCCCTTGCCTCTGGGCCTCTTCTCCTTCGCACTGTCTGTCTACTTCATCAACTACAACTCCATCCGCGGGTGAGTCACGACAAGGTGCACTGTCCTCCGCGTTGCATGGCTCGTGGCGAACGATTCCGGGTTTCTTTCTTGTGTCTTTGTTAGCTCTGAAAACCCTTCAACGTAGGAATGTTCCAACCTTCAAGGCCTACTAAATTTCCTAGTTTCAGTATGGTGCCCAAGAACAGGTGTCGTAAGCTCAAGCATGCTGGTAGTGCTCATGAAAACTTTAATTTCTCTCTTGCTTCTCTTATCTATTACTGACAAAACAAGTTCGGACTGTTCGTTTTATTTTGAATTGATCCTAAAGGATATTGAACTAAGCACCACTTTAGAACGAAAGTTGTGTTTGTTAGAGCTGTTACTTCCGAATTTATATTTTACGTATTTCTGGGTCCTTCAAAGTGCCTAGATGCCTGGGGCTGGTTAGTAAAAACAGTTCTTTGAGATTCGTACAAAAGCTCGAAATTGTTAAACAGGCAGAGCAAAGTGCAGTCAGTTTTTAAATTTTATGCTATCAATTTGGGGGAGAGATTTGGAGATGTTTTTTTTGTTTTTCTCTCGCACTGTAAGTTTAGAGTTAGGCTACTTACGTCAAGGTGGAATCAAACCATCTGCCCACATCTTTAGTAGGAGTTTGCTCCTTATAGTAGTGACAGTTTTTCCAGGATCGTCTCTTATTCCTAATCTTTAGTTAATTTGAAATATGCTTATATTTCTGCCAGTGGTACATACAGGGTAATATTTTTAATATGGAAACAAAATTTTTAAAAAAGATTGCAGACTGCTAGTTGAATGCCGTCTTTGCTAGTTGCTTTCTCGAGTTTGGCGGATATTAGCTGAGGAATGATCACATAGGTAAGTTTTCTAATTAACTTAAATCTGTTAATTTGGTTTTACGGACCATGTTGCAATTGCAGAATTGACTGGCAGTTGCTATTAGAAGGCCGGACTAAATTAAAAGATTTTGCAAAAGTGTATTAGTGTTCGAGATATTAATTACTATACATTTTCACATTTTTAGCCCAATTTAATAGTATTGCAGAAAAAGTAGTGCCACGCTTTTTAAATCAGGCTAAAATGTGAACTTTCATTAAAATAATATATCCAAAACTAATAAAATTTTGCAAAATTCTTTTAATTGGTCTGGCCTCTAATAGTAATTATCATCATTTTTGCAAATGTACCATGACCTGTAACACAATAATTAAGAAGTTATTTAACAGATTATAGTTTAATTAGCAACTTATCATGACAATTATTCCCTCAGCTATAGTCTGCGAAACTCGAGAAACACCTAAGCTGAAGATGGCATGCAACTATGCAATATTGCACTCTTTTTAAAGTTCTGTTTCCATCGAAAAATATTTCCCTGCTATATTTGCCATCATGGGAAAAGTATGTTAGTTCTAATCGCTACACTTCGGGACCTGGTTAATTTGAATGAGTTTCTTGTCTGTCCACCAACCTGTAAGCCGAACAATCATGAATAATCCTTCGCTGAAAGTTTATGCATCCACTAGTGAAGTTGTCAGTCGCACTGCTATGCGACTGACTACACTTTATATCGCGACACTGCTGCTTCTATCGTTTTTTGTTCAAGTATAGAGAGATAAAGCAAGCAATCGGTGGCAGTGCGACAGAAGCACTGAGTGGTGAACCACTTTTCCTCTCCTTTTGGGTAACGAGAGAGAGAGTGAGTGAGTGGGAGTGAGTGAGGATGAGCAAGTCAAGCATCTAGCCAGCAGCATAGTGCACTGCATGCGAGGCATGAAAATCTATGAGTGCTCCTGCCCTCATACGAATTGTTTTATTTTGCTCTTTATGGCAAAGCTGTAAAGCTCATCATTCTTGCACGTAAAAGCATGCTGAAGCTATCTTCGATCAGCATATGTCATTTTTCAGCTTTAGTTATTCTCTTTGAAACCTAAAGCAAACAGCAAATGCAGTGATGCGCTCATTGCAAATGAAAACTTGATCAATTTAAAATGAACATTTTCTTCAGGTACCTCTGGAGTAATAATGCCTAAAGTAATTAAAAGTTACAGAAATGTTTGATAGTGTAGTAATGGAGTGCTATTTCTAAAATTTCTTTGTGCCCGTGTTCTGACACCCTCATCCTGCTCGAATGGCCCCACAGGCGCATAGTCCTTGATGCAGTAGGATAAAGCGGAAGTGGTCGGTTGCCTTATCAGTTATAGAGATGGTGGATAGCGGTAAAGTGTTGTGTTTCCTTCGCTCTCGGTAAGACAGCGACACCAGCGTACTGCCGATAAGATCTAAAGGGGCCGCCACTGGGTTTCGACACTTGCACACACAGTCCTTTGCCAATATTTTATTGCGACCCACTACTACTACTACTACCGCTGCAGTTATAGGCAGCGACAGTGCAAAACGACCAGGACAACAGAGGAGATACACACAAAGCAAGGGTGCTCACTTACAACTCATCTGTATTCGTCATCTACTTTGTGAGAAGCAGAACACCTTCTGCTTCTTCGGAAAAGCGTCAATGTGAGGTGTATAGATTTCATGGGTGTGGTGCATACTCATATTCACCGCAAGAACCGTAGTAAAAAGAGAGTCCAGCTCTTCACGGAACGTTACTAGTTTCCCACTTTTTGTGTTGAATTAAGATATATGTGAGGTTGCAACTTAGATTAGGTTTATGTTATTTTGTCAAGACAAAGGCATTGTTTCTTTCTCCGACAACCAAGCCTTGTAAGAACTACTTTGTGCGAGGCATAAATAATGCCCAAAGCTTTCTTTTTCTTAATTTGACGAGTATAGTTTCGTTACATCACTGCTCTCGAAGTAGAAAACGATAAATACTAGAGTGCCTCGATGTTGCTGGGTTGACAGCGGAAGGAGGATATTTTGTCGTCTGTTAGCCGATCTGCCAACTTGCCTCCCACTTTATGCAGCCTCTAGTGAGCTGCTCACGCAGCTATTGGCCATCACCGCTTGTGAAATGACACGGGGTAACTTTGAGAACATGCAATGTCAGGCATTCCGTTAAGTATGCGTTAGTTTCCGGCGCTGTTCAGGAGACAGGAGGCAAAATGGTGGCCGTGATCAGGAAAAGGCGTCACTTGCCCTCCCAAAGGACGTCGACACTGGCAAGGCACAGCCAGCAAGCAATGTTGGGGCACTCTAATAAATACAGATGAGTTGTAAGTCAGTGCCCTTGTTTGTCTTTCTGTGTGCTTCCCCTGTTGTCCTAGTCTTCTTGCGCTGTTGGTACCTATAAGGAGTCACCAACTCACCCAAGCATCCATCTTAACTTCTGCGACAAAACCTAGTACTGTTGCTTGCAAGCCACGCATTGTTCCATCTATACTCCGTTTCACCTTATGTTGTACCGCAGCGAAGGCTGGAAGCGCGAGCTCATAGCGTTGGCAGCTGCCCTTGGTGCACGAGAGCTTGTGCCGCCGAGATGTGCCCTAGAGCAAGGAGCTCGCGCTTGTAGCCTTTCCTGCGGTACAACACAAGGTGGAACAGAGTATAGCTAAAGTTGACTTCGTGGTCAGTGTCATTGTTTTCAAGCTAAAAGTGTAGTAAAAAGTTGTCTAGTCACAAAAGAAATGTGCAGACAGAATCTTTTACAGCTCTATCTTTCGAAGAAAGCGTCAATTCAAGAAAGTTGGCATCCTTACAGACTTGTTTGGAAGTAACGAAGGATATGCAATTAAGGATATGCAATTTCTGCATATCCTTAAAAGGATATGCAGAACACAATCCTTTTAAGGATTGTGTTCTGATTCTGGGTGTTCCTATGCCTAAAGAGATGCAGTAACAGTTGACAGGGCAACGTCTCGTTACTTCGAGACTCCGAGTGGATTTCGTTTGTGGCATGTTGCCTGTAGTTTAATATCCAGTCTTTCACGGCTTCAAAGTCGCTCCAGCTAAGATCTAAATAAAGCAGCTGCTCTCAAAGTATGCTTGCTCGCGTTTGTCTCAGTTTCGGCATTGTTGAAGGCCTAAACCTTCGGCACACACGGTCAACGCGACAGACAACACCAAAAACAATCCGAGCGAGGCCCAAATTATAGCGTTACAGATTGGATTGTTTTGGCTGAAAACACTTGACAATATTTATACTGATTTTAGATTGTCTTTTTCTTAGCCTTGAGCTTGATTTGGTTTTACCTTAACTATTATTTGTAAACAAATAGTACTTACTAAACACATATGTTTTATGTTTTTTTATTTTTTTCTTTTTGGATTATTAACTTTTAAGTTGCATTGACGCTGCAAGTGGGAAACAGAAGCGCGCTAAACCCTATTTTAGAAGCTGGTGATGCCAACCTTGTTGCATTTGGGTCCCCCAATATCTTAAATTTCACCAAAAACGTTGGGGTCCCTTTTTCTAAATTCCTCTATTTTATCTATCTGTTCTCTATGCCTTCTTTTTGTCTATTTTATTTTTAGAAATTACCTATTACTATAACATGCAATCATTGCCCTGTGCAGTAGACTTGGAGACCTGTTACACAGATTGCTCCAGAAGCAAGTGAGTGTGGGCGTGTATGTATGAAAAAGAAAATCGTCTGTTCACAACTGTGATTCCTGTGCATGCTTGTCAGTTGATTGTAGGAAGAGGAATTTTAGAAAAAGGGGACAGAAGAAAGAGGCATGAGCAAAAAGTCCTAGTTCAGTGCACTTCCGTCCAGCAGGCCGTGAGCCAATTGACATATTCGCACAGGATGTCTGAGGGCTGCAATAGCCACCGTTAAGAAAGAAGAACAAAGTTTTGTTGTGGGGGGACGATGGGATTTGACCGTCGGAAATTTGGGGGTTGGGTGCCTCCCATCATCCACGCCAATCTTGTGGATTGTTTTCCAGTCGTTGCGGATGAGCCCGTTGCTCCGTGTGCCTAACAGCTGCACTGAGAAGCCCGAGTCGCTCGAGTGTGGTAAGAGCGCTTTGGGCGCCATTGCTTTTGCTGATCTCGTTCCTCTTGGCAATAAGATGTCCTCGAGGCTGTTGCTGGGCTAGACTTGGCAAGCGAAGGTGGGGCAGAGCTTGACCCATTGCACGTTGTACACAGAAGCCCCAAGCCAGTCCACGGGGTGGTTTGTGAAAGCCCGACGCTCTCTTGCACATGCAGGTTCAGCCTGCTGCGGGTGCCTCCCCAGCCAACGTTCCAGTGCCGGTCCCAGCTGGACGGGGAGCCCACGGAGCAAAGCGCGGCCAACGTGCACGCCTCGAGCGCCCAGGCACGGCTGGACCCTCGGGTGCTCGTGTTCGTGGAGACCCAGTTCTCCAAGCTGGGAAAGCAGATCTGCGAGATCCTGGAGGGCAGCCGCTTTCGGTAAGCCCTGCTGACTCCATTGGCTTCACCCGTTTCTCCACTTCCTTTTAGAAAGCCGACTCGGCGCCTCTGAAGTAAAGCGCTGGTCTACGGTACAGGGCCTCCAAGGTAAAGCACCAGCCTACGATAGGTGCCTCCGTGGTCAAGTGGTCCTACTGTACAGTGTTTCCGAGGTTAAGCACTGGCCTACGGTACGGCGCCCCCGAGATAAAACACTGGGCTGCGATACAATGTTTTCGAAGGAAAGCACTGGCCTATGTCTGGTGCCTGGAGCGCGTCTTCGACTTGTTGAGTATACCGTCCTGTCCCACACGTGCATGGGAAGTCGTCTCAAAGTGGCAGCAAATTGAGTCGCAGCAGCCTGTGTGTCATGCTGTCGGATGTCGCGATCCCGGCGTTTGGCTGTAGATGTGCGGGCAAAAAAGGCAAGGGTCGCCTTCGTTATGGTCTCCCATCTCGTTTCTGCCTCTCTTTACGTCAACCATCTGGCTGCGGAGCGACTTGCAGCAGAACGGACATCTGTCTTGTCTCACCTCTGCTGCTGCGCGCTCTGCCAGTATCATTTTAGGCAACAGCGTGACACTTTCATGGCATCTTAAGTCGGAAATCGAGGAACCACTTTTGAGGGCGCAGTAATCGCACCAATCGGAGACATGTTCCAGGCACCATACTTCCCCAGTTGGCAGCTTCGAATCCTGGCCGAGGTGCCCACAATCTGGCGTAGGCTTGTCGCGGAGGAGACGTCGTGTAACCGGGATTTCGTTTCCATGTGGGAAGATAAGGGCGGTGGAAATGAATTCTCAGTCCTCCGCCGGGGCGTTCAAGGCGCCTTCCTTTGGTTTGGCACGTAAAACCCCAAATTTGACTTTTGACTACCTTTGCCAAAAAGCCTTGTGGGGAGAGCGTGAGTGGGCCACGTCCATGCTACCATTTGGCTCCCTTTCTGAGTGCAACAATGTGCCCTCACGTTTCCCTGCTCCCCCCAAAACAAGCGATGGGATGGAAGCTGCACTATTGACATTGGACTTACGCAAAGTAAGGGTTGCAAGACCATGTCTGGGAATTGCAGGGGCCTCGCTGGACGGCATTCGGTTATTTTAGGAATCACAGGCTTAAAAAGTTTGCGCACCTCTGGTCTAGATGGGTCGTTCGGCTTTCAGCCAAGGTACGAGTTAACTATCGCGGAGAGAGATGGCATTTAAAAATGCTTTGCTTGGCCATTTCCTGCATCGTGTATTGTGGAGCAGGTTCGTCAGGTTCGGGTGGAGCAGACTCAGCGTGATCTGCCCAATTTTTGAACCATTGTAGCTGAACCTGTGAAATTTCAGGTAGTCAAAGCTGAAGCTACAGAATATTTCTATAGCATTCATTGGAAGAGTCGAGCCAATCAAGGTTTAGGATTGACTCTTTTAGTCATGTAAACTGCAGAAAGAACAAAACAAAAAATTGTATGCACGACATATGCACACAGGATCTCTAAGCAGCTTTCTAACTGCTCCTTGTCTAAAGGTAATAGGCACATTGATTTTTATGATTCTTTACTAAGACTTCCTATATCAAGTTACCCATCATCTAGTCTTTGATAGAATGCTGGTCTGTTTGCCCCATGGAGGTAAGACGCTTCCGGAGGCAACATTACGCCACCAGGAGGGAAGCTGGGGAGACTTCCAGTTGGGAGGGACATGCCCCTAACAATGACCAAAAACTAACAAAACGAAAAGAGGCCATTGGATGGAAAGGACACCCTTGGAAGCGCTTTCACTGACCGCATCCTCTACATCTGGCTTTGCCCGGGATTCGCTCGTTTGGCTAGATGGAGCCGGTATATTGCCTCTTCTTTTTCCTTCCGCCATGGTTTGACCACCCGCGATCAGGCTCTGCCAGGTTTGCCCACACCGGTTCTGTTTGATAGCACAGGGCCGCCTAGAGCCACAGAATGAGCAGCTTTAGAGTCACAACACCTGATTCCCCGATCGTTTCGGGAATGCCACCGTTTTGCTGCAGAGCGGGTGCAATTGCCAACAGTTACGATTTGAAAATTCAACTTGCTGTGCTTTAGATAGAATATCGGGAAGCTCTGGTTTTGGCTCCGTCATAGACTGTGTTAGCATTTAGGCTGGACGGAAAAACATTTCCTGTAATATTTGCAATAATGCTTCAGGCAACTGGCAACGGTGATTTTAAGTAACAGGGTGTTTGAAGTGTCATTGCTTTGAAGTGTAGCTTATATATGTAGTCATTGACAGTATAAGAATGGTGCGTCTTTGGAGCGCTAGGCCTCTAGCACACGCATTGTGCCTTCCACAGTGCTTTGGCTCCGTGCGCACGCTGAAGAATGTTCACAGGACGTTGAAGCACCATCGAAGGTGGGACGACCGATGCTCCTCCCCGCCGTTCTCACTTTCCCAGTCTCTCCAGTGCCGTCGTGACGTCGCCGTCAACTTCAGCACTGCGGCACGGTTCCGAAACTGATTCCTGGGAGTTTCGGACTCTTTGAACACGAATTGGCTCTAGACGAAGCCATGCTTGTTTAGTAATTGGCATTTCTCGGCAAACCAGGGATCCCGAAGTGAATTGGCTTGCCTCCCTCCTCCCCGCAGGTTCAAGGTGGAGACGACGGGCAAGACGCTGCCGGTGCTGACGAACCAGGAGAAGGGCAAGTTTGCGGTGATTGTGTTCGAGAACTTTGAGAAGTACCTGGCCATGCACAAGTGGAACCGGGAGCTCCTGGACAAGTACTGCCGCGAGTACAACGTGGGCATCGTGGGCTTCATCCGCCCGCGGGAGGACACCTATACGGGGGCGCAGCTTGCCGGTGAGTCTGACCTGTGGAGGTAAAATGCTTCTGGAGGCAACTTGATGCCACCAGAGGTTAAGCCAGGAGTGTTGAGAGGCATGACCCCGCAACGGTGACCAAAACCAAGAGACGCTGTTGGACGAAAAGGAAAGCTGACTTAGGTGCCAACAGCTGTTTTGGTCACCCTTGGTACCCGAGGATGATTAAAACAGCTGTTGGCAATAGCAAAACAGGAGCACGGCTACTTTTTTTTTTTTTTTCTCTCCTCAAACAAATTGAAGAGGGCATGAATATAATGCACTTGGGGCTCGTGCTCCTCATTTCGCCGAGGGAGTGTCTCGGGACATTGTATTCCAAGTGATTGGTCACAGGAATGCCGGCACTACAGGCAAATCGATGCAAGTATTACTGATGTTTTGGCATCCCAGCTCATCACTGCTGCATGATAAAATCCCAAGCAAGCGCCCACTCAAAATTTGGAGATGATCATGTAAAAGTGGGAGATGGGCACTTCTTAGGTCAACAATATGTAAAGAAGTTTTCTTTGTGTATTTTCCAAATGTTACAAAATTGAGGGGCGAGCGCTCTTTGCGGAATGGGCCAATGCTCGGTATCTTACACTAGCGGCCAGCTAGCATACAGGCTACTGACGAACAGGCATCTACCTCGGTTATAGCCAAACATATGGGCGGTGCTGAAAGCCAAAACCTCGCTGCAACAACCTGAGATGCGTGACTGGTGTTGCCATGCAGAACTTGAGCAGATAAAGTGGAGATGTGCCAAAGTACTACCGTAAAACTACACTGAAGCGCCCCGTTCGTTCGAATGCCCACTATTAACATTTCCCAGACTTGGGAATCCTGCGAAATAAGTGTTAAGCACCCGAATTGACCGGACAAGTGCCCATGTCTAGATTGGCCCAGTTTTCAGTGAAAGTGGGGTGGGCGCTCCCCTGGGACTTTACGGTAGTTATAGCTGCTGCTGCATGCAAGTATCCTTTTCACTCTGTTTTCTTTTTAATGGGATAGCATTAACTGTCTCATGGAGCGAGCCGACGTCATCAGTTTGAAGCGCGAAAACAAGACCTTAAATCCTTTCACCAAATGTAGCCAGCCCCCAGCTATGAAACCACGCGAAAAGCCTAGACACGGCACCTAGTTTTCCCAATCCCAGAGGAGCGAAGTAAAGCTGAGGAATTTTCAGCTTCGGTCCCATAGGCTTGCGCACGTCGACAAGGCTCCCATTGGCCGCTGCGCGTCAGTTTGAACGATCGCTCACCCAATGGCGCTGCGTGTCCGCGAGCCTTTTTTTTTTTCTTTGACTTCGATATGTGACACCTTGACTCGCTGCATTGTGGTCTTGGCATCGTGTGAACTGTCTTGGTTTGATAGTCTGTCTCCTGTTTGATAATCTCTCTCGTATTACGGGTTTCATTGTTTTTCAGCTTGTTTTATTAATGCGAAAGCATTAACCGTCCCATGGAGCGAACCGACGTCATCAGCTTTGAAACCATGCCAAACGTTGACCGAACGGCACCTAAAATTTCCTTTTTCAATGGAATGAAGTGAAGCCGATTGGCTTCACTCCCATTGGCTGGCGCGCGTCATGGAGGAACAAGGCTTCCATTGGCTCTCGTGCGGCGTAGTTCCAAAAGAAACACCAGAGAAGCCCTCTTTATGGCGGTGTAGTGCACACTGCAGCCCGGCCGCCGGTAAGAGCGGTGCAGGCCTGGTGGCAGAGCCCGCTCGGGCAAGCTCCGGGGAGGGTGCACAACCAAGCTCAGTGCTGTGCACGCTCGGCCGTCGCCGGCGAGGGAAACGTGGCCGTCAATGCCACTACACCGCAGACAAACTAGGGGGAGCGGAAGAGCCGCATTCAGGCTTTTGCATTCACTACTCATAAAAAGTGCTTAGAGCGTCCTCGTTTTTTTTTTTTTTTTTTTTTTCATCTTGATGGGACGCTGGAGCTTTCCAGCAAAGTTTTTTTTTAGGGTCCAGGTAGGACATGTGCGTCACAAGACAAGCTTTCCCTGGAAAAGTTCATTTTGGGGGTAATATGTTTGCTGCAAGACACATTTTATGTTAGGAGTGATTCCGAAACTCGCCTGTATTTCGACACGTCGGCCCCGAAATAGAAGCAAGTTTCAGAATCAATCAAACAAGTCCAACAACAAAAAAGAAAAAAACATACTAAAAATGTTTTTTTTGTTTGGGACTGGGAAGTTTATTTTGCGACAAATGGGAGGGGGGCAGTTTAGTGTCTTTTGTTTTTTATTTACGCCCCAATTATCCCAATTTCACACCGTGTTCCCCTTTGGCTACGGCAGGGCTGCCACTGTACATGCACACCAACATGGCCCTGAAGGACTACCAGGTGAACCCAATGTCCTCGGTGCTGCGCATCACCCGGGCGGGGGAGGTGTTCTCGGGCAACCTGCCGGGCGAGGACTGGGCCCTGTTCCAGCCCAACCACTCCACCTTCGTGCCCCTGGCCCAGGCCAGGTCCCAGCACGACGACACCGCCTACGGCAACGGCCCACACATCACCGTCGTGCAGGTCAGATTCGTGGCATTGGATGCATTGTGAAACATTTTGCGAAATGCCATACCGCAAAATACCATAGGGGTCCCCAAAATGAAGACTAAAAAAGATGAGACAGTGTTATCTTATCGAAAATTAGTTCATCAGCATAGGGCACCCGCTGCCAACCATGGGACATGGGAACTGATACCGCAAATCGCTGACATGCAAATTTGCGTTTCACGAGTCGGGTAGCGTCGGCCGTGGACGCCGTAAGTAGTGTCGGAATGCTGATGCTGCTCCCGCTGCTCCTCCGTGTTGGTGCATCGGTATCAGAAGTGGCACCCTGCCAGGTCTGCACGCTCTGCTCTCTGTCACCCGTTTACTCCGTTTACCCAGTTTGCCATTTGCCTCGGTAGAGAAACGGGGTGGAACGCAAGGGTCTCCGTGCACTGTATTTACTCGCAGAATTAACACACTGTTTTTTCCCGAAAAAATCGATGCAAAGTTGGGGGGGCGTTCATTACGCGAAGTAAAATTTTACGTTCGGATTTACTTCGCATAATGGCATAATGATTCAATTAACCCACCTTTATCCCGAAAAATCGGCGTAACTTCTTATCTCTTTGCGCGCGGCGCGCAACTCCAAAACCAAACTGCGATGCGCAAAAAAAAAATGCTCCTCTCCATGTTTTTGTTTTTTTCGCCTTTCGCAGGTTGTTTTGTTTGCCCATGCTGCCCATGCATTCGTGACCTCGCTGCACCAGGATAAAAGAGTGTGTTCATTTCGCGCGTGTGGGGAAAGGGGGGGGGGGTCAATATTTTGACGTCCAAGTTGTCAGGTGCGTTTAATACGCAAGTGATAAAAAAGTCGAAATTTTGAGTGCCGATTTGGGGGTGCGTTCATTACACGAGTGCGTTCATTGTGCGAGTAAATTTGGTACCTTTGTGTAGGTTTGCATGATTTCGGCACCACAGCCGGTCGTAATAAGTGTGGTCGGCAGCCGATACTCTTAGAATAATCCAGTTAGAAATGTGTGCATTTTGGTCGGGACTTCATTGAACTTCGATAAAAGGGATAATTCGAAAAAGCGATTTTGTTTTAACGAAGGATTACTATGAGCGACATCAGAAATTAGGTTTTGTAAGTTGACAGTTGACTTAACATAAGGGAGAACGGTGGCAGAGCCTCCTAGTGCACTGCAGCTCGTAGCACGTGGGGTGAAAGCTCGCACTGCAAAACCCAAGTATGTTAGGCTCGATTACCACTTCCTTTTTCTTTCTAAATGAATATTGTACTGGCATTCAATTTCCGTACTCACCACTACCAGGCTAGCGGTTGTACCGCCACTGGCAAAATTTGTCATCTACAGCTAAGGCACCACACGCTGCTTGCTGCAAATTAATTTCCCTGCTGCCCAAACTTCAACATTATGAACTTAGGAACGCTGAAATGAAAAAGAAATATTTGTATAAAGGACCTAGATGTGCACATTTTTTTCTGTAATGCATTTTTGGGTGAGTGTACGAGCTGGCTTTGCTCATTGGAGATCCGAGCTATATTTGAGTATATATGATAATTTGCCACATTTCGATGTGAATGAAACTGAATGACATCATTTAGCTCCAGATTGGAAGTGCTAAGTTGGTCGTCATGGGTTTCCAGGACATTGGCAAGTTTGATGGCATCCAGAGGATCATCTTTGGGAATGGCTTCAACTTTCTGGCTGCACAAACTGCTTTTTCTGGACTCCATCTCGTTCCTGTCGCACGGCAAGCTGAGCCTACCGCTGCAGCGCTACCTCCTCATCGACATCGACGACATCTTTGTCGCCGAGCGTGGGAATCGCATGACAACCAGTGACGTCCAGGTACGCTAGTTTTTGTCGTCTATATGTAACTGTTGCTCCCTACATAAATCTGCTGGGTATGCTGACTTAGCTTGTACTTCGGTTTCCTCTAGCATTGGCTTCCTCCGCGATAAATGCTTACTTCATTCATATTATATTTATATAGAGATGCGTTTTCACATAACTCTAGATTTCGACATAAAATTAAATCTAGAGTGAGGCCCGGTTATAACAAATCGAGGGGGATTTACAAGTCCTCTTGCTGTACCCTTCAATCTAAAAACAAGCATGAGCCATGATGCACACACTGCTTGTCAAGGCATCCCTGCCCAACACATTTTTGCATAATAGTCGTAAATAAATAATGAAAATAACAGATAAAAACATCCACTGAAAAGAAAAAAAAAATTGGTTTGCTTTGTATGTTTATACAGCTTTGATGGAGATGCGCCTAACTTCCCATATTTTTATAAGTACATCCTGCATATACATGTACACCACCTTACCCTAAAGGCGTGCTTTCCCCCTAAGCATGCTGCTGCAATATAGCGAGGCGAGATTCGCAGGATCCCGGTGTCTGCTTTGCGAGCATGCTCTTCCGCATTGCACCAATGCTCAATGCAATGGCTCACAAAAAAAAAAAAAATCTCTTGATTCATAGAAAAAAGTTAAGCAAGCAGCAAAAAAGAAAGCTCACTAAATTCAGGCAACAAAAAAAGAAAGGCAAAAAAAAAAAAGAAACGGGGCAAAGCAATAACGGCAAAAGAAAAAGGTAAGCAATGATAAGGCATTTAAAGTGCGATTGCACAACTGTTATTGTCAACTACACTCCGAAGATTTTTTTTTTAACTTTATTTTGGGGCTAGGGGTTGTGGAGCATCAGCAATGTTCGGTGAAAGGGCATAGGCTACCCTTCCTACAGCGTGCACTCCCTGCTCTTCCTGCGCGTGCCCTTCCCCTTGCTTTTGCCGTCCTTCATTTTTCTTCTTTTACGGTTCATTGTTTTTTTGTTTTGTTTTTTTTCAGAACTGCTTTTTCTTTGGCTGCGTATCTTCTCTTGTGTATGCTGGCTTGGCGGTCTGCCAGCCACACAATGCAAGCGATGTGCTCGCCACCCGCGCAATTTGGATTGCGGGAAAAGCAGAGGGCGGTGGGGCTCTGTTGGCTATATCGAGTGTCCCCGCCATGAGAGTTGGATAGATAAAGACAGCGCTCCTATACAATTGCAAGTGATTTTCATGGGGATGCTTGGACTGTTTGATATGAACAATAATTCGAAATACCCTAGTGTGATATAACCGGGCTTGACTGTATACTACAGTTCATACCAAGGCAAATATTGAATAGTGTATTAGTGTTTAAAACTAGTGTTTGAATGTGTGTACAGCCCCTTGATCGGGGCAGGAGTGCACATACAAAATTATATTTTATGTCGGAGGTCAGTCAAAGTTGCCCAATCACCACATACAAAGTATGTGAATTAAAAATAATTTTTGTAATTACTAGAGTTCTGGACATTTTAAACTTTCTGTGTATATTAAAAGAGCTTTGAAGGTTTCATATCATAATTTTTTGTGTCCAGACCCCTTTTAAATTTGAGAGTGCACAAGTACAGGGCTGTCTTGAACTGTCAACATCGTTAAACTATGAATATTATGATGTATGTTGAAGCAAATACCAAATACTCTATTATTCAAAACCTCACATATTCGCACCACACTACAATTTAGACAAGAAAATAGCACAATTCAAGTTTTATTTCTTGGATAAGTTTCTTTTTAAGTGTAGGAATTAGTTAGTTACAGTTAGTTTCCCAACAGTGTAATTAAGTTACAGTTAATTAAAAATAAAAATGACACATTACAGTTACAGTTGCTTTGGCAGAGTAACTTACCGTAATATCCTCAAAGATAGCCCACCTAAAATCGAGAAAAGAGTTTGGGGAAAATAAGGAATGGGCTAACTTTATTGTGCAATCAAGAGAAGTTGAAAAAATTATATTTTTAGATAATGCGTCCCTGCCAAACATGTAATCGTGGCAAGGGGCAATGAAGCAAAGATGACTCTTCTTCCCAGTCAGCGATGTTTGCTTACATCCCGCCATAGCTAACTAGACACTATCCACTGTGGCTCTTACAAGAAGTGCTGCCACCCCTGGGAGTGCAGCACACTATGCGCTGTTCACCACCATACATTCAGGCTCATTTGCGAATCGCTATCAATAATACTCGTTCGCAAAAATTAAAAAAAAATAAAAAAGAACTTCTAAAATGAGCGCACAGAATAGCGCAATGCAACAGGTACAGCCGCCTGAGCTCGTAACAAGTCGAGGTGTTCTTGATATTGCGATTGTTTCGTATTTGTCTGAAGTGGTGGGGGTCGCCTTAGTTCGATTATAAGGCGACCCCCACTACTTCATATTTTAAAAATTAAAAAATGGGTCGACCTATGTTTGTGTAAATATGGTAAGTGTCACTCACCTCCTACGGTCGCCTGCGGACTAAGTATTCGGGACTAAGTATGACCTTCCACCGACGATTCCCTGTGGAATAAGTGTGCTGGACTAACTATAACTCGCCAGAAAATGGAGCCTACGGACTAAATGTGACACGGTGCCAACGGTTGACTGCAGACTAAGTGTGCTGGACTAAACATAACTTGCCTCCGATTGTCACCTGTGGAGTAAGTAGGCTGAACCAAGCATGCTGGGCTAAGTACAGTCTAAGCTCGTTATAACAGACCTTGATTTTGACCAAAATTTCGGTCTGTTGTGAAAGGAGTATGTTGTATGCAGATATGAAGTTGAATCAATGATATGTAAAGGAATACCAACCGAACTTCACAAATCGGTATGTTACATCCAAATGTCTGTTGCAACAAGGTCTGTTGTAATGAGCTTAGACTATATCACTCGTGCTACCGCAGGCAACTGTCTGCGGCAGGCCATACTTAGTCCAGTTGCTTGCATTTTGTTCATCTCCCACTTGTGGCGCCGAATAAAGATGTCGGTCTGCGGATTGCATGGTCCGAGGTTCGATTCGCATTGTGCTCCTTGGTGAATCTCGGGTTTCAATTGTATGTAATTATCGTATTTACTCGCACAATGAACGCACTTGCGTAATGAACGCACCCCCAAGTCGGCTCTCAAAATATCGACTTTTTTTTTCACTTGCGTAATAAACGCACCCCCAACTCGGACGTCAAAATTTTGACCCCCTCCCCCCCACGCGCGCGAAAGGAACGCATTTTTTTATCCTGGTGCAACGAAGTCGCAAATGCATGGGCAGCGTGAGCGAAACAAAACGCCTTTTAAAAGGCGTTAAAAAAATAAAAAAGCTCCAACGGAAGCAAAAAAAAGCATTAAAAGAGCTCTTTTTTTTTTGCACAGCGCAATTGAACGCGTGCGCAAAGAGTTAAGAAGAGAAGCGGAGAAGCCCTCGCCTAAGCAAAGCGAAACGAAACAGCTTGCGGAAGGCGGGAAAAAAAAAAAAAACAATCACGGAATCTAGAGAAAAGAAGAAAAAAAACGGGAACTTTTTTTTCTTTGCACAGCGAGGTCGCGAATGCATGGGCAGGGTGGGCAAACAAAACAACTTGCGAAAGGCGGGGGGAGGGGAACAAATAAACACGGAAGCAAGAAAAAAAACATTTAGAGGAGCATTTTTTTTTGCGCATCGCAGTTTGGTTTTGGAGTTGCCGCGCCGCCGCAAATAGATAAGAAGTGATGTCGATTTTCGCAGGATAAAAGGTCCGTTCATTGTGCCAGTGAATAAGGACGCAAAATTTTACCTTGCGTAATGAACGCACCCCCCAACTTTGCCTTGATTTTTCGGGAAAAAAGTGTGTATCATTCTGCGAGTAAATACGGTAGTCATGACTATCGTCATGAATGACAATTGATGAGGCGATGGATAACTGAAGGAAACTAAATGTTTAATGGGGCGAACTTGTGCTCAAAACCAAATAAGAAGAAACGTCCAAAGCACTTCTTATGAGTTATGAATGCAAAAACTTGCCGCCTGTGACGTATTGGTTCCGCCTCGCGTTGTCGAAGGGCCTCCTCCTCTTGTCGCCATAGACGTTTGAATCGCGATCCGCTTGCGCCTCCTGCTTTCGAAAGGCTTTGTTCAGTCTCCTAGCGCATTGAGCCGCAGCTCGTTCCGCCTGCTTTATTCGGAATCTTGACAACGATGGTAGATTGTGCTGCCTGCCTCTCGCTTGTTGTGCTGCGTTATTTTGCTTCCTTAGTTCTGTCTGCAATGTACTTGCGTGGAAGTGGACGGGCAGGTTTTGCTACTGCCGTGGTTGTGGCCGCCGCTGATGGAGATGCTTGAGGTGTCGCCATGTTCGTCGACGTCGAGAGGAGCAGAAGTGGTAGAAGCAGCCGAGCGCTCCCCACCGCGGCCTTTTAGCAGCGCGGGGCCCGCAGTGCCATGGGGTGGCATTCCTTGAAACTACGTCATGCGCCAGCCACGGGAGCCTCGTTCTTTGAAACTATGATGCACACCAGCCAATGATCCATCAAATCGCCGCTACAGACAACAGGCTTCACTCCATTGGTACAGGGAAATTTAGGTGCCATTTGGCGCTGCTTTAAAAGCTGATAACAGCAGTCCGCTCCATGGGACAGTTAATGCTTTCGCATTAATAACGGGCATCGTAGGCGAGCGTCAATGTTGGTGTAGTAGCAGGATCGAGCGCTGGCGAAGAACTGACCTCTTAGAGCCACGCGGAGTGCTCTTTTCTAAATGAGAAGCTTCTCGGACGTTGCAGAAACTATTATTACAACACAATGATAAAAGTTGCATGGCCTTTAGGAATTGAACCTGGGGCCTCTACGTGCGAGTGGTGTGCGTTGCCACTTGGCCATGCACGCGGCACTATATACAGTCGAATCTCGTTAATTCGAACATGCTTAATTCATACTCGGTTTATTCAAACTGACGCCGTGGTCCGGTCCACACTATATGTATTTCAATGTGCGAAAACGCCCAATAATTGGAACGCTTAAGCGCTTCGCGCCGGTTAATTTGAACATCCCGCGCTGCCGACCATGCTCTCAGGAGCGGGCTAACTCGCGCGGCATTGCCTCCGACCCGGCCGTGTTGCGGCGCTACGCCATGCCTACTCCTCGACTTCAGTTACCATGACAACCGATGACGTGGTGGCCTTGAATGCTGCGATGAGCGGTGCAGTACTGGCAGCGGCTGTTGTCGTTTTCTCTCTTGCAAGGTGACGGTGCTGTGCCGCTGCTCTTCGGCGTGTTTTCGGCGGGAGCACGACGGTTACGCTTCTTGCCTTGCACTGCGCGTTGCTGCGCTTCGGCATGTTTTCAGTAGCTAGACGCAACCGTGCACTACTTCTCGTGCCGAGAGAATGCTAATGCCGCGTTAGAGCTAGTCTCCAAGCTCCAAGCGATGTTTGTTAATTCATGACTGAGGAACCGCGCACAGGCATGCATCACGGATTACTTCCATTGGTGATCGGTGTAAATAAATGTCCCGAAACTCGTCACTCATGTGTTAGCTCAGTGCACATGCGCCGCCCAACGCAGCGCTGCACGTAAGTACTCCATTTAATGAGCTTTCTTTAATTCGAACTTCGTTTAATTTGAACAAATTTTCGGTCCCCCTCGAGTTCGAAGTTAATGAGATTCGACTGTATAAATTATTGTGGCTAATTACCGTATTTTCTGGTGTATAAGACACTTTTTTTTTAATTTTCGGTGGTGCGTCTTATATACTAATTTTTACTTAGAAACTTGCGAAAAGTGGAGAGTGCGTCTTATACAATGATGCGTCTCATACATAAGACACACTTTTTTCCCACATTTTTCGGCGGTGTGTCTTATATGCTAATATTTACTTATGGTGAATTCCACTCGTAGATTCGGAGCACTTTCCAAAATCCGCGAGGAGGTGAAATTTCGCTCCGTGGGACCCGCTCCAAATCGACGAGGAGAAGATAAACTCATTTTTGGAGCGACCTCCCCACACCCCTCCCCACCGCTTCCCCCTCCACCGTTCAAAATGGCCGCTGCTCGAGAACCTGACAAGCCCACCAACGCCTCAGCCGACTGATCTTTCCGACGCAGAAATAACACGCGACACAGGCCGGGCGAAATTATCGTACCACGGCGCCCATGTCGCAAATAACGAAGACGTCCGCGTTCAGCACCGTCACATACCTTTCGGCCGCCTCGAAGCGACGGGGCACGGACAGCGATTGCCAGCGGTGGAGTTCAGATTTCTGGTACGACTTTAATAAACACAGAGGTAACAAACCATCACTTGCACGGTCGTTGCCTAATCTCTTCTTGCTTTATTGCACGGGAAAACGCCGGCGGAATGCCGTGTAAAAAGGTGAACAATCATTGGCTGCAGAATGAACAGGCCTAACCTTGCGTCTGCCTCCGGCTTTTCCGTCGTTATTCCTCTCACGATCACAGATGTCAGCGCTTACGATTTACCGTGCTCCACAGTCCCGGCTTTGTATCCCTGATCTACGCAAGGTAGAAGCGTTTGAGTTGTCACAATCCCACGTAAACGACCAATGCACCCGAACAGATCCAACTCGACGACCCGACCGTGGCTCCACCGGCCCGCCGACCTGCCACCCGCCAACCTCGCCGCGCATGTGCACTGCCGAGGAAATGACGTAAGCGCTCTGTACTTCCGGAGAGATCTGTGAAATCCCGCAGAGCAAGTTCGGCGGGGTTTGGGGCGCTCAGTGGAGCGGGCGCTGCCAGAGATCTGCGAGCGGAAGATGACCAGCTCGAGCCAGATCTGCGAGCAGAATATGCGGGCTCCAAATGGAGCGCTTTTGGAGCGCTCGAGATCTGCGAGTGGAATTCACCATTAGAAACTTGCAAAGGGGGAGTTTGTCTTACACACTGGAAAATATGGTATGCCTTCTATATGATTTGGATGTTTCTGCATTGCCTGCTATGGGCTATGCATATTTTATGTAACCTCGGCCGGCGTGTAACGCTTTTTCGTCACACTCAAGCGTTGCAATTTTCCGTGAAACCCTGCCCATAAACCCATTCTGTGTTAAAAATGTTATTATTATTGTTACTTCAAAAAAAAAAAAAAGGTAACGCAATACATTTGCAAGTTAGCAAGAAAAAAAAAAAGAGTTACAGTATCACAATACTAGTAACGCGATACTATCCAAGACTGAGTTTTTGTCACATTAGATCATTTGAAGATGCCACAGTCATGGAAGTCAAGTTTCTGCTCCATAACTTCTTTGGGTGGAGCATCGGTTCTTACGTTTTGTCTGGCCAGGAGCTATATCATGACTCTTGATTTACTCTGTTTGGAAATTTGAAGGCTCACCTGCAAAGCTAAGAGCCATCACTAACAGCTTTGTATGTTTATTTGCAGGCACTGCTGGAAGCACAGCAGCGGTTCCGGAAGCTCATACACGGGTTTCGCTTCAACTTGGGCTTTTCCGGAAAATTTTATCACCGTGGCTCTCGTGAGGAGAACAGAGGAGATGACATGCTGCTTGGTGAGTTAGCCTTTCAGCTTCTTTTATAGTTAGAATAATGTTTCTTGCATTACACTCACAACCTTTTATAATAAACTGTTGGATGCGCATATTAGTTTGTTATATTGGGTTATCTGTTATGTTCAAACTCACATATGCAAGCTACAAGGCCAGGAGTTCGTAATAAAATATTACAGTGGCAGCTGTTTGTGGTCTGCTCCCCGGTTTTTCGATCAGCATGAGTGTCAACGAAAAGTTTCGCAGCTAAATTTAGCAGAAAAATTTACGGCACGTGACTAATGCACCAATTCAGTTTCCCCACTAAATTTGGCAGGGAAAATTGATGTCACGTGACCTGACATCATGTGACCTACGCACCATTCAGTTTCCCCGCTAAATTTAGCGGAAAAATTGACGTCGCATCACCTATACACCAATTCAGTTTCCTCACTAAATTTGGCGGGAAAACATATCACGACCTTAATATCATTTATTTCTCAGCAGCATATCCGCGCTAAATCAACGCAACGTCATTTCACTATCAGGTCACCCATGACGCACAATCAGCACAATGTCGATCGATCGTCAGTCGTATTGTTGAATAAGCAGCACAGCTGATGCTGTCTAAACGCATCACGTCGTGTGATCGTCGCACAATATTTTTAAGTTTTATAGCTTATTAAACGCTCGTTAATCGCTTGTTCGACTGGACTGCAAAAATTAAAGGTGTGATCTGAGAAAAGCAACAATGGGTAACACTCTATGCAGGCTAATAGATGAAAGTTAAAGTAACCTCGTCCAACTGCTCATTCTGTGGGTCTATTCGCAAGATTAGAGCACCAGGATGCTCTCAAAAAGGAATATCATTTTCTTATTTTTAAGGAAGTTGTCCGACAGGCATGCTGATTTCGCATTAAGCCCAAAGCTTCCGACTCTACCTGTACTTTACCTGTACTGTACCGTTTAGGTTAGATCCATGGTTTTTTGGAAGGCAAGTTACAATACTCAAGTCACTCTTTTCTTCCCAAGTCGTCTTTTTTGTGGAAGCAAACATTGCGGTGCATGTGAGGCCACCGTCGGTTCTTAAGAAAAGCCTTTTTTAAGGAACGAACCATAACAAGGCTTTGTCTTCTCCTTATTTTTATCCTGCATTGCCACTACTAGATTCATTGGCAGCATCGAACATACCTCATTATCCTAATAGATATCTGAAAGTTTATGTAATTTTACTTGCCAAGCAATATTGGTGACGGTTACAGAGCAACGAAGATTTGACTTTTGTTGTACCGTAAGCCTTCTTGACAGTGAAGTACCCTACCATTTCAGCAGAGTAAACTTGTTCGTTCAGATTCTGGACAGACACTATCTGTCTCGAATAAAGTAGCACCAGGTAGAGCGTAGCCCTTTGAATGGGAGGGGTTTCTCACTGCATGAATTGTGGCTCAATCTGTTTTTTTGCCCCTTGCAGCCCATGCCCACGAGTTCTGGTGGTTCTGCCACATGTGGAGCCACAGCCAGCCGCACCTGTACGAGAATGTGACCCTCCTGGAGACGGAGATGAGGCTCAACAGGGAGTTTGCAAAAGTGCGTCTGAGCCCACCCAGGTTCCATTCATGTTAACAGTTCGCTATAGTCGGCGACAGGCTGAGTATTGAGTAGAAGCTCCGCCACCAGCAAGCACTCATTGCCTTCTTCCGGGCTCTTTGACAGCTCGTGCGATGAAGTGCCATCATAGGCATAATGCTCGCACAGGAGGTGGGGCATCTACCAAATTCTTAACCTGTCAAATGCTAAACATTTTAAAAATGTAAAAAAAAATATATATATATAAATTGAATAGAAATAGTATGAGAAACTGGCCTCAGGCTCTGAGTTTAGTAATAAATATTTGCACAATTAAATAAGTAACTCCAATGTTACTTTTTAATATTTTATTTTTTAGTTTCAAGCAGTACGGTAACGGTGGCAATTAAGAAAGACAGAATTGTAGAGAAATGGGGTTCCCTGCCGTTTGATTGATTACTGTAGCGCAGGGGTTCTCAAACTTTTTGGCCTCACGGAACCCCAGGAAGCCTCAAAGACTGCCGCGGAACCCCCCCCCCTCCTCCATATTTGCCGACCGAGAAGCAACAGATGCACAATTGTAGGCAATTTTGCTTCCGTTGCTTCCCATATATCCCCACCATATCAATCGCAATGTCAGTACGAAGTGAGATGAAGGTGCTTTGCATGGTCCTGCCACGCAGCCTGCGGCATGGGGGGGGAGGAGGGTTGCAATTTGGGTGTTCGCGGAACCCATGAGACCAGCTCGTGGAACCCCTGTGTTCCCTGGAACCCAGTTTGAGAACCCCTGCTGTAGCGGAAGCAAAGACCATGGATTACAGTTTAAACTACTGCAAACAGAGCAAGAAAAATGATTACAGTAAGGCATTGGCAAATGCACGCGGGTCAGAATTAAGTCATTCGAAAATAAAAGTTAGTTCACCGAAACACACATGGTTCATAGCAAAATGAAAGTACAGTGCAATCCACTTATAACGATACCACATGTAATGATGCGCTGCTTATAACGATTAGTTACTAGAGTTTCTAGACTAGAAATGCTCAGTTTCTAGTCCAGATACAACAATGAGTGTGCAACTTTTAATAAAAGAAGTAAAAAGAGAAATGAGAGTCAATAACCAACCTAATCAAGGAACAAAAAGGCAAAGTCCTAGTCAAGATGTCAAGGTACCGTACTTATTCGATTATAAGACGGACACGATTATAAGACAAGAACCCACTTCAGAACATCGCAAAAAAAATAAAAAATAACAATCGCGCATATAAGGCGAACGGTGGGCTTACCTTTATTTACTAAAAATTACTTAAAGGGATTGTCCGGTCAAATTTTGTATTCGAGAAAACAATTGAATATCATTGTTAATGCCTCGAGATGCATCGTACGTGCAATATCTGAATTTTATATGCCCCCCTGCATGAGAAATTGAATTTATACTCCTCCAATCGCACTCTAGCGTAAACGCTGTTTTCGGTGGCAACATGGGAGCTCTGACGTCACACAACACAAAGCGAGCATTTCTGTCTCGTCGTTTACCTGCGAGTGAGCGCCTCAGCGTGCTTCGTTTTTGTTGTTGTGCTCGACTTGTTTCGTGGTTGGGTGAGATTTTTGTTGCGCGGTTGGGTGCCACAACCACCGGGCAGCACATGCGAGCCAAGACATGACGTTCCGCACTTTTCCGCGAGACGTGCAGTGACGAGCAAAATGGATCGTCGCCGTGCGTAGGGACTGGGTTCCCGTCAAGATCGAGATCCCGCTTATGCAGCAATCATCTCACAGAAAAGAGCTACGAGCTGAGCTCTAAGCGGACAGGAGGCTCGTAAGCTGAGGTGTGATGCTGTGCGAGCGATATTAAACTACGTCCATCCACTCCTCGCCCAAATCGAATCAATCAATTTGTTTATGCAGCGAAACCGAAACCAACAGCTAGACCACCTGGAAACGATACCAGAAGTTGTATTTAGCACGCGTGCAGCCAAATTCTGTTTGACCCGCTTGTGAAAATACAGCGTGGCTACGATTCACCAAGCTCATCCAAGTCAAGTGACGACATGCATTTGAACGATTCGCCGGTTGCCTTCGACCCGCGGTCATCGCCTCTGAGAGAAAGCCCCGCAGCCTCTCATCACCGATCCAGTGGATCCGCCGAAATGTGTACCCATATGCCGCTTCGTGTACCTAGTTGCCGCTTCAGAGGCGAAATCTGCATCCTTTGCTTTGCAAGCGCTCCTAGTTCGATCGGTGGCCGTCGCAGTTGTGATTGCGCGAAACGGCATACGTTTGCTCGAAGCTTATGGCTGTTTTCGAGTAATATTCTGCTAAAAGGCGTGACTTTTTTTTTTTCACACGCTTGGGAACTGCATTAAAAGAACCGTATTTCAGTAGGGTACAGCCTAGGACACTGGTTCTCAACCATCGATGTTTCGCGGACCCCTTGTGGATCGGCGGAGATGATGGAGGACCCCGTTCGTGGTGAGAGGAGAGGAAAGGTATAGGTTAAATATAATAATGATTTAATAAATGGATAAGGGCTAGTGTGAAGTAGACCTCTCTTATTGACGTTCACACGAAAAGACTCGCCCGAAAATTAAAACATTTCTTTTCGACCTGAAAAAAAAAAATACAACTTTTATTGCCGGGCTTGACTGATGAGGCAGGGCTTCGCGGACCCCTAGAATGCCTTCGCGGACCCCGAAGGGTCCGCGGACCCCCATTTGAGAACCACTGGCCTATAGGAGACTATATAATTCAAAACAAAATACAAGACATCCATCGACCAACGCTTGTTATCCTGTCCATCCGACAAACCTTTGCGTTTTGTGACGTCACGCAGCAGCTACGGATGTCAGCCATTGACACTGGCGAAATTCGGGGTGCAGTTTCGTACACACGCTCATGAAAGGTTTAATTAATAACGGGAGATCATATATCAAAATAAAAATGTCGTTTGTCTACATGAAGGCTCCCTCGACGTAGCGAGCACAAAAGTTAAGTACTTCCGGTTTCGACCGGACAATCCCTTTAACACAGTTCACAAAAACTACTGGGAACCTGCCTTGCCGTGGTCCCCGGAAAGCCTTGGCGCGTGCCCGCTGTTAGAAATAGAGCATCCTTCTGGGCTCGCCACGTTCGGATATTACTTTCGTGAACGTCGAGCTGGCGACCCGCAGCACAATTTCCAACACTTTCGGCAAGCACGATCGCCTTTCTCTTGAAGGCGGCGTCGTACTGCACGCGGTGCTGCTTCTGTCGCGGCATCTCTGTTGACGCTCCAAGCCGAGGAATCGTCATAAGGTCGATTCCAGCGAAGTTCAGCAATTTAGCATGAAACAAGAGACAAACGTTGGAAACGGGACCCGGAACAAAGGGGAGCAAGAGCAGCAAGAGATGGATGGGTGGATGGAGATAGCGGGGCAGCTTGCGCCCCGCTATCTCCGTTGTAGCGGGCGGCAGCTCGCGCCACCTAGCGACAACTTTTACACCTGAAACACGTTCAGATTTGATTGCCATGAAAAAATTCGAATATAAGACGAGGGTTGACTTTTACTAGTGATTTTCTCTAAAAAAGCTCGTCTTATAATCGAATAAATACGGTACTTTGTTTCAGTTTGATAATCTCTATATTCACATCCTTACTATGTCAAACTTTATCTTGGAAAAGTTATACTCTTGCCTACTGATACAACGTGTGATATTCTCACCTTTGCATGCTTGTCTACTTGTCTCTTCGAATTTAGGTTTCAGGAGAACTGTTTGTGTTTGGTACACATGAATACCAAGACTGAAATAGGTAAATTTGCCTGCCAGAATAGATGCCAGAAAGGGCTCACCTTATTTCAGAAACATTATCTCTGGAAATTACCGGCCCCGGGCCTACCACCAGGGACCCATTGCCAAAACGTTGCGCTAGTTTAGAGCGTGGAAGCTTTGCCTCTCGCATCACTTCATTGACGTCATGATTGGCTTCACAGCCGCAATTCATACGAATGTGAATACTCGGTCGTTGACCTCTTTGTACCGGCAGCATTGCAAGACGGCAACCATGGTGCAATATGCGCCTTATCTCGCGCCTTGCCATGCTAGGATTTGCAAAGCGTACGTGCCATCACGGTCACCGCTTCCTTGTGCTGCCAGTATGAAACGGTCATTGATCACACGTTCACGTTCGTACAGACTGCGACTCTATTAACGAAAGAAGCAAACTCTTTACTCAAACGGCTGTATAGGAGGTTTTTACACGTTGTTATCAGCATGAGTTGTCAGTAAAGCAACTTACCGTCTGCTATGAACAGCAGTTTTGAAAGTGCAAGAGGAACTTGAGAACGCTCTTCGTCGTCACGCGCTTAACCTCGAAGCACTCAGCTATGGCCGACGACAGATACTATCTATTGCGGAGCGCAAGTTTGTCTGCTTCTACAAAGGGATTGCAATGATGGCAGAACACCGAGCTCTTATTGGCTGATTGAAAACTAGTGGGTAAACCTCAAGGCATCTAGCATCGAGGTCTACCCACTATCCTATCAATCAAAACCAATCAGAGCTTGGCGTCGTTCTGACATCACCGCAACTCCTGCGCAAGAACAGACAACTTTCTTCCGCATATGCTCATCCCTTACGCCGTAGACCAGCATGCGTGTGAATCGTCAGTGTCCTGTAGGAGAGGTTGTCTCTTTAGGGGTGTTCTGGCCAGGAATTTACCCTGGGGCTTGTCTGAGGCATCCTGGCAGAAGCACCGCATCCAGACGGATTCCGGGTACTCCGTGGCCCCCCACCACTCGGGCGTGTGACCCGATCCACGAGCCCCTGTACGATGCCTGGAAGAAGGTGTGGAACATCCGGGTGACCAGCACCGAGGAGCACCCGCACCTACGCCTCGGCCAGGCTGCGCAGGGGCTTCGTGCACCGCAATGTCATGGTGGGTGGGAAACCCCCCCTACCCCTCTTGCCACGCTTCGCAGCAGGGATGGCACCCACCCGTACTGTTACCGCGTCGCTACATTCGTTTTACTCTCGTCCAGGAACAAAATTTCTTTTAACGCGATAGCTTTAAGGAGCTCGTGTTGCAGGAAAGCTGGGACGGGAAAATCCTGGTTAGTTGATAGGGCCATGACATTACAACCACATGGCCTCGCGCGGAAATTTCAAAGAACCCGCAACATTCACGGGAAACGTGACGCCACGCGTGGAATGAAAGTGAGTAAAACATGACATGCAATGCGAATTAAAGGTCGCCGCATCTCTCAGATTATTTCACTTCATGAAGTAATTCATAAAAATTTGAAGAATTTTAGGCAGAAGAGGGGTTTGAACCCATGACCTTTTGGTTATGATTCAGACACGCTACCAACTCTTGCATGGCTTGGGATCAAGCTGGGGTTATATGTGTTTAGCTATCACCTTCCACTCTTAAAGGCGAAGCGTTGTCTTGTAATTTTTTTCCCACATATGAACATTTTTTTAAGATAAGTGTAGCATGTAATCACCTCCAAATGGAACACTGCAAAAGAAAAAGGAACCCCTGAATAAATAGAGCAAAAACAAAGTGTGTGACCAATCGTAGGCAGTCTTGATAGGAAGTGTATGTAAGAACTAATGCGAGAAGAACTTATGCTTGCATTTTTATTTAAAGGGACCATGAAATAAATTTTGGATTGGAGTAAATTATAAAGGATTGCAATCACACTAAGGGCTTGTGGTTTAGTGCAGCACTTCTCAAAGGGAGGTCCGTGGACTTTTTGGGGTTCCTGCAGGCCTTTTTGGGTTCCCTGAACCCCTTGACCATCAGTCAAGCCGATCAATAAAACTTTGTAATGATGCTGGCTGTCTCAGAAAGCTAAATACAGTGGAATCCCGTTGATACGTTTCGGCATAATACGTTTTTCGGTATATGTTTTTTTCTTTCCCAGCCAACATCCCATACAAGCAATGTATTTTGATACGGACAATACGACCATATTTTTGTTCGAAATCGGATAATACGACTCCAAAAGCGAGTTCTCACGGGCATTTAAAAAAATATATATGCCTTTGCATTCCAGCATTTTGGAATCACAAGCTCGAGTCACATTCTAATGAGCCACGAACGGCCTGCTGCGCCGCCACGGCAAGAGAGCCACAGTTAACGCTGGGGTGTTCCAACATGGCCGCCCAGTGGAGCGTTGCTGTTCGCCATCAAGCAACAAGCGGAAAGTAGTGCACTCTGGTTTCACGTGGCTGGGTGTGCGTTGCGCCCGGTAGGTAGCGTTGGCGGTGTTGGGCGCCTCTTGCGCAATTTTCTTTGCGCATTTTCTTCCATTTTTCCGAGTGCGTTTTGGCTCGCTTTGTTTGTTCAGCGCCTCACTGGCCTCGCTGGTTTGTTTGTTTGCCTGTGCTTCTTCTCCGGTGCTCCCTATTACGGCTCTCGTGGTATCGTACTCACCGTGACAATGTCAAGAAAACGCAAGCCGCTGTCCCTAAAAGAAAAAATGGACATCATCTTTAAGGTTGAACAAGACCCGAAGAAGAAGCGCATAGACCTGGCACACGAACTAGGCTTGCAGTTTTTTAACTTTAAAAAGAACTTGTTTATTGATATTGAAAAGAAGAAAACCCAAGCCAAAGTGACCGACTATTTCAAGGCTGCGGAATAAATGCAAGTTTCTCACCGGGTATGCATATTTTTTACATTTTTGAGCTCAATTTGGATAATACGATTTTCGGGTAATACGTTTTATTTTTCGGTTCCCGTGAAAACGTATCAACGAGATTCCACTGTACACCAAACAATGTGCGCTGAGTGTGTACAGTTGGATTATTCTCCGTTTCAAAGCTTCAAACTTGGTTTGCATGCCTTCAGTTTTTCTTCATTTACCCTTTTGTTGTTGTGATCATCCAATACTCACCCTTCCTCCCTAGTGGGTAGGGTCCCCCCATCACTTCGACTGATCCAGAAGGGGTCCCCTAAACATCAGGGGTTAAGAGCCACTCGTTTAGTGGATCAAATTAAAGCTACTAGTGCACGAGGATAGGGAGCCAAAAGCCTGCTTTTAGGTGTGAAATTTTTCAAAGAAGAGCAGACTATTTCTTATTTTTTCTCTCACAAAAAGCTCTGCTTTTTCACTCTGATGAATCCACAGTTCCTAAGCATGTCAGCCGAATTTAGCTCACGTATGGGACACGAGCATTGTGTCACTTGTGCGTATGAACTCCTCAACAATCAGTCTGTCGACAAATATTGGGATATTGGGACTCACATTCGTGGCCAGCTGACATCGCTGAGTTTCATTATGTCTACTTATCATCACTTGCGAACGACAAGTTCGACGATGTTGTAGTGGTCAAGGATGGCCACTACATTTTGGGGACAAGGATGTGATCGAACCGTTGATTTTCCGCCAGTGTTCCGTCTTCTGGAACATTGTACAAGGGGCTCCCGTTCAGCGTGAAACTTAATAAGAGAGTCGTTTTCAATGTTTATGAAGTGTCGTTCCTTGGCCATAGTATGTCTGCGGAGGGCCCAGCACCTCTTCCGTCAAAGATAGGCACAGTTTTTAATTTCTAGTACCATCTGGATTCCTGGTGGCATACTACATCTGTGCGTAAAAGCACGGTGAAGGCAACAAACACCATCAAGATTGGTTTGATATTATTTTTATTTCTGTCAACGAAAGCAAAATTAATCAGAGTGGCCAGTCATGGAGTGTCGACCACATCAGAAAGAAGACTGGGAGGGGCGTCACTGTAGGTCAACATTTATCGACAAGCGCAGCAGATGCAAGGAACATCGACAGCTAACCCTGCCAACCCTCAGACAGCTGGGAGATGTTCTGGGCAAAAGATGTCACGGTCACATGATTTCTCATTTCGCTTTGAGTTGAGGAGGAAGTTGGAAAATAATTTCATGGTCCCTTTAGGCAAAAACACTGTTGCCATGATTAGGGCTCTTTCGGCTTGCAAAAGGTTTGTGGCACTGTGCTACTTCAAGCGTGAATACAAAAATATTTGAAATAAGATGAAAAATCTGCAAACAAAAATCAGCAGAACCCATCCTTTGGGAATGATTATCTACGTTAATGCGAATAGCATCAAACGGTGCGGAGTTATGCGCGTTCGTCAGTGTGGCCGGCACACTCTAGATACGCCAGCCCACTCTTGAGGCGATTCTAAATTTGTTGACACTTTCACAGCCCTGCGCACGATCTCCGCAGCCCAGCACGTGCGTTTGTGTCACTTAGGAAGGCGAGCAAAGCACGCGCCATACGCACAAACACTCAAAATGGTACCGACCAGACTTTCTGGCGTCTCAGCTAGTCTCAACCAACGGTATTTAAACGGTTGTTTATATCTTTACCATAGGACGCGCTTTACAGCGCTGTCAGCTACGGTGCGCGCGTGTCCATGTACGAGGCTCATTCCGCTCTCGTGAGGCTGAGCACGGCCGCTACATCACCCTCTCCCGAGCGCGGGAGAGGGTGAGCTAGCGGCCGTGCTCAGCCTCACGAAAGCGGAATGAGCCCTCGTGCATGGAACGCGCACGCACCGTAGCTGTGACAGCGCTGTAAAGCGCGTCCTATGGTAAAGATATAAACAACCGTTTAGAGTGCGTTGAATGACTGCCTTCATAGCTCTGTGGTTAGCGCGTCTGCCTGCTGATCAAAGGGTCAACGGTTCGAATCCCAGCCGGCGCCGGCCTTTTTTATTTATTTATCGACCCGCGGCGTAAGAGGTTAGATAGCCAGATAGATAGATACATAGATAGACGAAAAGTGCGTGAAGTATCCAAAGAATGCTATTCGCATTAAAATGGGGTATAGTCTTGTCTTTGCCGAACCCTCTATACAAATAAATATTAATGAAAGTTCTAGCTAAGCTAGGAAAGGTACAAAGTGTGAGAACTACCATGGTTCCTCCTCTTTTTCGTTCTTCCTCTATATTTGGTTGGACATTGTAGTATTTTTCTTCAGTAGTAAAGATAATGCAGCAGCAGTCCCCATGACGGGCAAGTGCAGAGCAAGTCGCCACTATCTCGATTCAGAGGAGCTAGAAGCCGAAACTGTGTTTTTGACAAGATCAAGAATATTTCCCACATCTTGCATGTGTTCAAATTTAGTTTTCCTTTGTACCTTGCAGCTATGTTTTCCCCCATAATATGAGGAATTTTCCATGATACGACAACACTGGCCCATCCTGAAATGAGCCACAAACCTCGGGTTTACGCTTGTACGGCACTGTAGTTGATCGCGAAGATGGGAGACAGGTTGCGTTGTTGCACTCCCTTTTACCTTTAGTAACATCCCTCCCCTAAGTTCAGATACAGTTTTTGCATATCAACATTCAGAGCACCCTTCCCAATTTTGGAAGGATTCTTTGTTTCATTTCCTTCTCTTATTTGCCAGTCACCAGAACCCTGGTGTCAATTATATTCAAGAAGAGCTGAACCACGCACGTGGCTTAAACTTGCCGACACATAAATTTACACGTAACGTATAGATCTTTGTGCACATTTACTATATAGCCTTTTCAGACTGATGGTCATTACCATTTCACGAGGTAATATCACTCCACTGAAATCCTATTAGCTTTACTGCGCTAACAGCTTTTAATGCAAAAGCATTAACTGTCCCATGGAGCGAACCGACGTCATCAGCTTTGAAGCCGCACCAGATGGCACCTTCCCCTGTCCCAATGGAGCGAAGCCTGTTGTTTGTAGCAGAAATCTGATGGATAGGTTCCCATTGGCATGTGTGCGTCATCCAGGAACAAGGCTCCCATTGGCTCTTGCGTGGCGTAGTTAAAAAGTCCGAGGACACCTAGGCACTTCTTTGAGTTGTGAATGCTTAAGCATGAATGTCGTTCTTCCGCTCCCTTAGTTCGTCTGCGGCGTAGTGGCATAGATGGCCACATTTCCTTGGCCGACGCCGAGTGCGCGCATTCGTGAAGTGGCCGCGTCAAGCTGAGCTCGGCCGTGCACCCTCCCTGGAGCTTGCCCGAGTGGGCTTTGCCACCAGTCCCTGCACCGCTGCGCCGCACCTACCGGTGGCTGGGCCACTGCGTGCGCTGCCATGGAAAGGGCTTCTCTGGTGTTTTTTTTTTTAACTACGCCGCACGAGAGTTAAGGGGAGCCTCGTTCCTTGATTACGCGCACCAGCCAATGGGAGCATAATCCATCAGAAATCAGCTTCACTTCGCTTCATTAGTTAAGGGGATTTTAGGTTCCATTTGGCCAACGCTTGGCGTGGTTTCAAAGCTGATGACGTCGGTTCACTGCATGGGACAGTTAATGCTTTCACATTAAAAAACGACAGCAGAGAAGCCCTCTCCATGGCAGCGCAGCGCACACAGCGGCCCGGCTGCCGGTAAGAGGAGAGGTACGGCCTGGCCGCACAGCTTGCTCGGGCAAGCTCGGAGAGGCTGCATGGCGCAGCCACTTCATGAGAGCGCGCGTTCGGCCATTGGCCGCTGCCTTGGCAGTTGTGAAACATGGCAGACGAACTAAGGAGCGGAAGAACGACATTCATGCTTTCGCATTCGCAACTCATAAGAAGTGCTTAGGTGTCCTCGAACTTTTTACTGAGAAGTCCCTGTTCCTGTTTGTCTATTTAAGTAAGAAAGCGCATTCAAAATCGTCCCCTAGCAATCTATCCATTGATAGTAGATTTCTGGCAATAACTTTGGACATATAAGAGATACCAGCCCTTTGACTAATCATATTGGCAAAAGAAGGAAGGACCAGTTGGTCGGATGTCAATTAGCTGTCCTACTCTAACTGAAAGCATCCATTTCCTAGACTTTTATTTTTAATGTGGTGTCCGCAACGTTTGCAGGTCCTTCCACGGCAGACGTGCGGCCTCTACACGCACACTATATTTTTGGAGAGGTACCCAGGGGGCAGAGAGAAGCTGGACAGGAGCATTCACGGGGAGACCTCTTCCACTTGTTCGTCTACAACCCGGTAAGCCCGTGGCGTGCTCAGCCCGCAGGGGGAAGCGTTCTACTGCGGTATTCTCCGAAGGTGCACGAGATTCTGCAGCTAAGCTTGAAAGCATCCTCTTTGGACGTTCCTTTCATCAAAGGGATGCTTTTCAAGCTTTTCAACCTTGAAAAGCCCCTTCTGGTTTCGACGTTGATGCAGTAAAGGGGATCAGGAGGCTATAAGACCTTGTAAGCAGTAATTTACATGCTAGCCAGTGTTTGGCTCAAAGTTATGCATCAATGAATGGCTTGGGTCTGCTAAAATTGTGCTGAAGCTGGGAGAATACTCTAGGTAAGGGCAGGTAAGGTAAAAAAATTTGGGAGGTTGAGGAAACAATGAGGCTACTGTGGGACACCTCTGTGTTCCTAAAAATCCAGTTTGAGAACCCAGGCTCAAAGGGACTGGGATAGAGATTTGCCTGCCATGAAACCATTTGTGTGGAGGAACCATGCTGCCATCCCTAGGGACTCCGGGCTTGCTCCCTTAAACTTATGTTTTAGTTTCGCAGTAATCTAGATGCCCAGTAGCTCCAAGTTGCCTTGAGGCCTGTTTACACATAGAGCGCAGTGCTAACTGCTCTGTGTGTTGATAGCCCCATCCGTTCCTGGGCTTAGAGGTGGGGCTTGGCATACCACCATACAAACCAGTCCGCCAATCCAAAACAATGTCTCGGCTGGCCTCAAAAACTGCGACCACCTCTATGACTGGGTTTGACAGTGCTTGTGTAAGCGAAGTGACTGCTGTCTTGGTGACTTCTTACCTGATCTTGCCGTGGTCCACAAAATGTATTAGCATTCGCAAGAAATAAACAATTTTGGAAAATGGAAAAATATTGTAAAATGCAAAGCCGCTCCCGGCCACAATTGCCCTCCGTCCTTGTCCTTTGGTCATTGCCTTGGATATTCTGCAAACTGAGCCACTGTTCACCAAGTCACTGTGTAAGGTACCGAATTCTCCTTCGCAACCAGATCAACATCTTCATGACGCACCTGTCCAACTACGGCAATGACCGTCTCTCGCTGTACACCTTTGAGACGGTGCTCAAGTTTGTCAAGTGCTGGACCAACCTCAAGCTGAGCACCATCCCGCCCTCCAGCTGGCCGAGAAGTACTTCCAGATGTACCCGGATGAGACGGACCCCATCTGGATGGTGAGGGAGGCAAGATGGATGAAAACCATAAAACAAACCAAGTCTTAATTTTTTTTTCTTTCTTTTAACATACTGTTAGCCATGAGGCCAAAGCAAGTTGGTAGGCATGTTAGAAGTAAAAGCACCCTCAAGTATTTAAAATAGTATAAGGAAAAGTAGACACATTTACATTGTTTACAACATTTGTTGATAGATAGTTCCTAACAGATGCAGTGTTTATGCGATGAGGCATAAGAAATTTGTTGTGTTTCATTCTAGTTGCATTATCAGAGTTCGTGAATATCTATAATGTAATTGACTGCATTTGTTTCTTCTGCTCTCAGAACCCGTGCGAAGACAAGCGTCACCTATCAATCTGGTCATCTAGCAAGTCATGCGAACAGCTGCCAAAATTTCTAGTCATTGGGCCCCAAAAGACAGGTGAGTGAATAAAAATACCCTCTTCCATAGCAGTGCAATCTTCTCCGATGCATTTTTAAACTAAAATAAGGTGTTCAGTCTTGTATGAAGAAGCTTCATTGTCTTTGTTACCACGTGTGTCAGTAGCATCGTCAATGTTTTGAGTATGCATACCTACGAGGGAGTAGCAAGATTAATGTGACCATGTTGCTAGCAGCATGCAGGTTTTTTAAAGTAGTTATATCATGTTTCACTTCTCGGTCTGGTTAGCCTGCAGTGTTATTGTAGATTGCTCAGTGAAATTACCAGCATTTTTTCCTGCTGAACCCCGCACCGTAGTTGCTTTCACCTTTTGCTTGTTTGCGACCAAAAGTGGAAGTACCTCACGTAGGTAATTCTTTTCGACTATTGTCTACCTACGAATCAACCATCAGCTTTCAGTTCCTTATTTCAGTTGCATTCCTTCTTTTAGAATCAAATGTCTCTGGATTTCCTACCTCTAAAGCAGAAGCTGTAGCGTAGACCAAATTTCGAGATAAGAAAACGAAAAGTAAAACAGCGCCCAAAAAACAATGGAGGTCAAGAAGATGAAGTGTACAAACAGAGTTCTAAAATTTCTCTAGTCATCTTTTGACTGTGTCGTCCTAAGATACTCATTTCATCAAAAACGGGTTTGCAACCGCACCTATCACAATGTACTGACAAGTTGCCTGCTGGCGATGATCTAACCGATAGAGCATGCTCTCTTAACCTCTCGTTCATAGAGCTGCTGGTCTGTCCAATGTAAACATTGCCACATTAAATTGTCCTGTGGCAATGTTTACATCGGACAGACCGGCAGATGTGTGAACGAGAAGTTAAGGGAGGCACCCCTGGGAAGGTCAGCTTTGAACCCTTGGCTTAAAATTAATGAAATTTACAGGGTAGGCTGGTGGTCATGCTAGAGGGTGCATAACAGAATCCCATGTCTGTCGGTTCAGTGGGAAGGAAATTAGGGCAGCTTCTATCAGCAACACCCCTATATTGTTTAGTTAATTTATCGTCGGAAAACTATCACAATATTCAAGATTTTTATCGCTAGATATATAGCAAAATGCCTAGGAGGTGCATCTATGGTAAGTATTTTGTAAAAAGTCATTGATTTCTATCAGTTTTCTTCTGCAAAATTGGTCAACGTTTTGGTCTTCTGTGTCTCCGACATAATGTCAACATTTTTTTACAAAAGACATCCGTAAAGTGACAAACAAACTACATAGGCGCATTCCTTATTACATTTCAGTCAGAAAAAGTGAAGAACGAGCCTTCCCTGTATTGCCATTATCAAACGATAGATTGTCTAAAATGGAATTTATACCAAAAAGTGGAATGGAGAAAAATGTGTTCAAAGTGCTCCAAACCCTACCTTTTCTTTAGCTTTGGTGGACAGAAAATAATTTATAAAAAACTAAGTATGCAGTGTAAACTAGTGAAAATTTCTGGGAATACTCTCTGGATGTAGATGGATGTAAATATGTAATTTTTCAAAATCAATGATTTTTGCAGAAATTTTTTTTTCTCTTTTGCAAGGAATTGCTCTATTGGTTAGATCATCGCCAGCAGGCAACTTGGCAGTACACTGTGATAAGTGCGGTTGCAAACCCGTTCTTGGTAAAACGAGTATCTTAGGACGACACAGTCAACAGGTGACTAAAAAAATTTTAAGGGCCTCTTATATTTCAAAACAAAAAGAAAGGTGCATCAGTTCGCCTTCTATCTCATTATTTGACAAAGAGTTGGCATTCTTGAGCAGAGTTGACATGTGCAGGGGTGGGGTGACTTAATGTCTTAATGCAAAAGCATTAACTGTCCCATAGAACAAAGCTGGCGGCATCTGTAGCCGTTGTCTGTAGCAGCGAAAAACGGCACCTAAATGCCCATTGGCTGTGACACGTCATATCGGATGTTTTGTCACGGAAGCCGGCAGGACCGCTCGAGGTCAAAGCGGTCGCACCTCAGAAAAAATAAAACACAAAGAAAAGCACTGCAATGCAGATGCATCGTCACGGAAGCCGTGGAGCTGGCGGGTGCGCCACGCTTGCACAGTAGGGGAGCGTGATGTCACCGCCGGAGCGCCGTCTGAAAAAGGAAGACGTGGCGCGCTGCTTGTAGGAATGCGCTGCATGCAGGAATGCTTTCGCATCCCTACACGTAAGCAGTCAAAGAGACACTGACAGGGAATTTACGTTCACTAAGGTTTTTATTTGTACATGACATATGAGAGCCCAACTACCCGGAAAACAATTCGCAGCTCGAAATTCGTTTTCTTTCTGCCCAAAAATCGCCGATTGAGGACTGGTCGGCTGGAGTCGCACTCGCTCTCTTTTCCGCGGTCACGTGCCGTTCTCTATGGTTTAGACACAATCGCCAAATGCAATCAAAGTCGCAGATCATTGAGGACACACACATATTAAAAATAGAAAAGAAACATGACACCCGTTTGTTGTGGTTTCTAAAAAGCTGCAAATACGTTGATTGGGGGAAAAAAAGCAAACTTTCTCCGCCCCTATATCTCTTCTTTTCTCCCGAGTCCAGTTTCGGTTTTGAACAGGTGCATTTTGTTACTATATTAAAAATATATGTGAATCTGTTGCAAAATATTGATTGGGTAGCCTTCTGACACCATAATAAATATGCCTGGCAAAGAATAAAAAATACATTTTGGGAGTGTCAGTGTCCCTTTAAATGTATCTGCCGATTTTCTTTTATGATCTGTGATGCTTGTTGATTTGTGTTTTCCTACAATACTAAATCAGTTGAGAGTCAGCACTCTGTACACTTCGTCTTCTTGTCATCCATTGTTTTTTTGGTGCTGTTTTACTTTTTGTTAAACACTTGTTTTTGTTTCGGCCTGAAATGATGGAAGTGACCTGTCATGAACGCAGTCTGCAACGGGGGCCCCTTTTCTCTGTGTTTCAGGCACAACAGCACTGTACACATTTCTCACCCTCCATCCCACCATAGCAAGCAACCACCCCAGCCCAGACACTTTCAAGAAGTGCAGTTCTTCAATGGCAAGAACTACTACCGGGGCCTCGACTGGTGAGTGTTTCCCAGCATCGAGAAAACACTAGCATACCGAAAGAAAGGCAAGCAGTAGGCACGCACAGATACCGTAAAAACCTGCATATAATACAAACCCGCGTATAATACAAAAAATAATTTAAAAAGCGCGAAAAAAAAAAAAGTTGTGTATAATACGAAAATATATAAGGACCATGAAAATTTTCCGCATAAAATATGACCCAGGAAGTCTTATAAGAAAACGTTTATTTGCGTCGCAATTGAATTTTAATCACTGTCATCACTTCCATCAGACTCCTTGTCTGACGCCTCCTCCCAAAGGCAGTCGCTTCAGTGCCGTCGAGCGCATTTGAAATCCTGCACTTCTTGAAAGAGCGAGCGACGAGCGTGCGCAGCGCATAAAGCGAGCAACCCAATGTTGGCTCACCAAAGTTCTCGTGCAGCAGCTCGATGTTTACGGTGAGGTGCCGTTCACTTTGCTGTTTTACGAAGTCGCTGAGACTTGCCTCGACGTCGGCGAACACGCCATTCTTTAGGCCTCTAAAGGTTCTCGTTCTGTTGCACGCGAACAGAGCTCGCTTTTGCCGTCTCCATCCGCGGCTGCTGCCTTCATTTACAGCGAATTGTCGTCCAGCAGCACTCTTGCCGGACGGATGGTGGCGCCTCGGACATTGTGATTTAATGATGATGATAGCTGTTTTGAACGCCATATTGCTTCTAAACCGAAACTATGTCAAACTGCATTAGGCCGTGCCTCATTGAAGCTGTAAACTGTTGGGACCCGCATATAATACGAGCCGCAAATTTTACATGGCAAAATTTGAAGAAAAACCTTGTATTATATGCGGGTTTTTACGGTAGTCCTCCAAAACCTTTTGTTTGCCTTCTGTGTTTTCATTGCAGGTTCAGAATGCAATACTGTCAGCACAAACAAGTGTTTGCTAGTTTTTTTGTTTCTCTCTTGGGATTTAATCGCTGGCACCAGAACTACTATACCCCCTTTTGTCTTACGATTTACCACAAATTACCTTACGAGGCATGTTAGCCAAACCGGCACTCCACGTTTGTCATGTGACTTTACACTCTGCCCAACTGGGAGGTCTTGTCTTGTTACACGCTCCGGTGGCTCGTAGCATCCGATTCGCTCCATCGTAAGGTTCATCGTAAGGTGGAACAGAGTGTAGTGTCACAAAGAGTGCTTCTTTGGTCCTCCAACCTAGGCAATAAAATTTTGGGCTCGTTAGTAACCCGACATAGTAAAATGCAAAAAGCTTCGCTGTTGTATTCACACTGTTTGTGTTGCATGGTGTGCAACCATTGACTTTTTGTCCCAACGCGTGCCATTTTGTCTTTTCGTACGAGAAACGAACTTCAACTTGGAAAGTGGAGGCATATTTTTCCCAACCCTGTAAATTGATTTCGCCCTCTTCAGCTTGGAGAGGTATATACCGTATTTACTCGAATCTAACGCGCCCTCGATTGTAATGCGCACCCATTTTTCGAGGTCCGCAAAAAATAAAAAACGCGATGACCTTGATTGTTACGCGCACCAGATTTTGTAGGTTGGATACAGAAATTAAACTTTTTCTCACTTGGAACAACGAAGGTTTATTCCAAATGCTTCAATCTTGCGATGAAATGAACGGCGCTGTCTCTCGCCAGCAAGGTCGTCATCACAACGCCGGTCCGGGGCAGCGCCCGTGGGGCGGTATGCATCACTCGTCATCGCTGTCGGACGACATATTCTTCAAGCGGGTCTTCTATTTCGGGGAATCGGCCCTTCTTTGGTCCACTGAATCCCTTCCGCGTTGACTTGCTGGCCAAAATCCTCTCTTCCTGCTTGCGCCAGTCCCGTAAGCAAGTTTCTGGAACACTAAACGCACAATGATGCGGCCCAATTTCCATCGCTCTCCGCGCACAATATCACATTTCTTTTGAATCCAGCATCATGGCGAACGCGGCGTGTCTTTGCAGTGGGAACTTCCATGCTGATACGAACGCAAGAAACACACGACTGCGCTAAGCGCTGGCTACGCTCTAAGCCTCTCAGCTTCTCAGCGCGTAACATAGGCGCGTAATGAAGCGGCCATTTCGAAATGTCGATGGCGATATGGAAGTGCAGTTTTGGGTCGCACTCGATTCTAGCGCGCATGCGATTTTTGGACTTATTTCCTCGGAAAAAAGGTGCGCGTTAGATTTGAGTAAATACGGTAGTTTTAAAGTGCAGCGCAGATAAATGATGTGCCTATGTTGCGTTTTATTTTTATTACTCAAGATAATCTCGAGTAGCTGAACTTTTTTGTCTTTGATGGACTCCAAAAAGCGTATTTTTCTAAATCGTCTTGCGTGCTGATAGAATAGAGCTATGATTGCTTCCAGTGAATTCACTGGAAGGTATCGTACTGCAGTCTAACGTGGTGGGAATATGATATATCGACCAAAATAATTTCTTCAATTCGCTTGGTTGTCTGGACTTCTGCACGATTTCCGTCGAGTCTGGAAATTTGGTGAGTAACCGTGGTAACTCCATAGTTTTTGCGAATGCAAGGCAGGTTCTATATTCCGTTCCACGTCAAGTCGGACCGCAACCAGTGCCAGAATTTGACGGAGCCGATCAAGCGGCACCAAAAGTGCATCGTCGCGGTGCTCATCGTCTTTGCACGTCTGCCATCACCGGCCAAACCAATCGCGTACAGAGAATGCACCGCGATACTGTGTTTTTTTCTGCACGCTATTCGTTCGGAAAGCAACAGTAAACTCTCAAATACGACGAGAGCCATGATGAGACACTTTTGGCACCGCTTGATCGACTCTGTCGAATCTTAGCATTGACTGCGATCGGATTTAACTTGAAACAGAGCCTCACGATCGCACGTTAAGGAGCAGAGGTATGCCCCCATCCGACGCCGCAGGTACCAGAGCTTCTTCCCGGTGCCCAAGAACGGCACGTCCCCGTTGCTGTTTGAGAAGAGCGCCAACTACTTCGACGGGGAGTCGGTGCCCCAGCGGGCCCACGCCCTGCTCCCCCGTGCCAAACTGGTCACCATCCTCATCAGCCCCACCAAGCGTGCCTACTCCTGGTACCAGGTGGGCACACCTACCTCCTGCCTCGAAGTCCACACAGACGAGAAATTTTCCCAGGGCACTACCGCTGATCTTCGGGGTCTTTGTCATGCACTACGAAGTCGTGGCACGAGACTGTGCACCAATACAATGCTCGTCCGGTTCGAAACGAGGCAGGGGCGGGGATTGAGTCCAGGATCCCCTTGTTCAATCCCCATCCCTGCCCGTTTCAGGGGTGCTCAAACTTCTCGATCGTGAGGAACCTTTTTTTCTGTCGATCGACATCCAAAGAACTGCTCTCGGTCTCGGCATTGCTGCAATAATTCAGTAAAGAAGCCAACAGAAATTGTAAACAGTGATGGATGTACTAGTGAGTGCTTGGCACATAGTTATGCATCAATGGGCGGCTGAAATCTGCTAATTAAAGCAAGAAAATGCGCTACTTGGAGGTAGCGACGGTCAAGAAAATTTGAGTGTTAAAGGAACCCTCGAGGGAACTCGGGAATGCCATGTTCTTGGGAACCCAGTTTGGGATCCGATGCTCTAATTAAATAAAGCTGTCTTTCTTTTTTTGGGGTCAGCACCAACGGTCGCACGGGGACCTGATCGCCCTCAACTTCACCTTCTACGACGTGATCACTGCCAACGACCACTCCCCCAGGCAGCTGCGGGAGCTTCGCAACCGCTGCCTCAACCCGGGCCTGTATGCGCAGCACCTGGAACGCTGGCTCACCTACTACCCGCCCCAACAGGTGTACTTCAGAGCCGTCCTTCTCACCTTTAAGACCGTAATGCGTTTGGCCTTTTCCACCTTTTGTTCTTTCCTGTTTGTGCCTTTCCTCTCGCAAGCATTTGGCACCTTCCTAGTGGGGCTTGCGAAGCCATGTTGTTTTCCCAGCCTCTTGCAAAAACAAAGTACCTATAAAAATCGTACAAACTGCTCAAAGATTTTTTTTTTTTTGTGCAGCAGTGGTTGGGTTTTTGTTCTAGAGGGATAGTACAAAGAAAAATTCAATGTGCGGGAGGTTTTTTTTGTTATTATTTAATGGAAGCACGAACAATGCTTGGAAGCTGTCCAGGTTAAAAGCACAAAGTGGAGACGTTCCAGGTGAAAAGTTGTCACCTTTCTTCCATTCGGTTTCATTTTGGGACACCCACTTCTGCGACATTGCGGCAGTCTCACACTCCGAACCGGAGGTACTATACGGTGCTTCTTCGTCAGATGATAGCTCATCCTCTGAATTCAATTCTGAGAAGCGTAGAAAGTCCCGAATTAGAAGAGCCAGCTTTCCGATTGCCACTACTGCCAGAGCAGGCGACAAGCAAAGCAACCATCTCGCGTATATTGCGTGTACAAAGCATCAAATTTTGAAACCACAAATAGATCAGAAAGGCAAAACACGATGTGAAAACAATGTTTATAGTTCCCCAATGACATAGTGGAAAACGGAAACCAGCGTCTCCCAGGGTACACACGATTTTGAGTTTAGGTGGAAACTTTCAAATATGTAATCGCTGCCATAGATGTGTGGCAATGACTATCAAATGATTAGCTTTAGGTTTGATTGAGAAGCATAGTTGAGTTCTTTAAGATTTTTCTGGCGCTTTCAAATGCTTTTTACATTCATAGTGGTCATCTGCTTAGCAAGCGGTCTGAAAAATCAATTTCAGCCAAAATATCAAGTTTCCGCGCATATTCCTCTGTGTATTGGCCTCTTTCCACTTGCTGATGTCAATTTTAAGTTCTCATGCAACTTCCGCTTTATATTGTTCACTTTTCACTTGTTTGCTGATCTGTTTGATCATGGTGCTGCGCTTGGTCGGTGCCTTCGTTGGCACAAATAGCAAAATTGAAGTTGGCTCCATTTGGCACTATTTGGGGACAATGTTTAGTCCACAAAGCTCGCTTAAATACTAAGCCTCTCGGCAAAAAACCTTCGCGCTCAAAGACCGTAAGAACAGCAGACGGCCGCTCTTCTCGCGGTTGCACTCGAAAAACACGGACCACGAGAAGAATTGGAAGAACCATAAGAATGGGCAGACGGCAACCATGTCGGCTATAGTGGAACTGGAAAACCAGACTATAGCCTGAACCCAGTTTGTTTATTGCGTAGGACAAGGTATCGAGGCTACAGGGCAAAATCAAAACAACCAAAATGGCAGCGACTAGTAAGCTCGTGGCGCTATCGCAGCGGCTGTTTTGGGGCTCTAGACTGAGGAAATTACGAAAATTATGTCCGAAATATCGAGCAATTACCTTTATGGCGTCCGAAATATCGCTCAATGGTATACCTACATTAACTCTATGGGGCGAGTGGCGGTTCAGCGAAAACGTCAAAATAATCGGATGTGTCCGAAAATTCAGCGTCCGAAAGATCGGTCGGCGACTGTATTTCAATGTCTCCTGCTGAGACAAGCTGATGTCCTTCATTGTTTGGATGCAGGAAGCTTTAAACTTCTATTTCATTCCGCAACCTTTCTAGTTTGTCAAAGAGAGTGTTCCTAGCTTTACATCGGCACATTTTCTGGCAGTCACTTACATTTTGTCTATAGTCCGTTGCAACTCAAGAAGGTAGGGCGAGGGAGACGGACCGGGAGGAGGAAGCAGACGGAACGCTAAAGAGAGAAGGAGTTTTCCCCTCTCTTCTTTAGCATTCCGTCTGCTTCCTCCTCCTCGGCCCGTCTTACCCTCGCCCTGCCTTCTTGAGTTGCAGTGGACTATGGCACGCACTGCCAGTTGTGTTTGTGACAGCTCATTGCTCTTGGTACTGATTCTGGTTGTTTTTTCTGCAGCTGATGATAATCGACGGCGAGGAACTGAAGTCGGACCCTGTGAGCGTCATGAACAAGCTCCAGACATTCCTTGGCATCACACCCTTCTTTGATTACACTGCATCTCTCAGGTAAATCATCAATTACATTTTTTTCTTTTTTTTTAATTATGTGACACATGGTCTTTCAAGAAAAAAAGATAGAAGACATAACAGTAGTCTCACGTGCAAATCTTTTTGCTAAGGTGATGAAAAGTGCATTGCACAGATAAGTTGTATGTGGAAATTCTAGTTTCACTGCTGTAGAACCGTGTTACCGTAGAATACCGTGCATGCGCCCATACCACACTAAGCGCCCATACACAAATTTGTAAGATCTGAGAAAATAGGCAGAGTACATTCATATGTAAAATTGATGTTGGACAGCGCCCATCCCCCATTTTTCGCAATTATCTCTAAATTTTGAGTGGGCGCTGCCCGGTATTTTACGGTAGTGTGTTTTTCAGAGGCTGCTTTAAAAGAATGTATGGTTGAACCCGGATATATTGAATTCAAAATGGATCGTAAAATAGTTTGATATATCGATAGTCTGATGTATGAGAGTGTGTTAACTTAAGCTCCAGGTCAAATTTCCACAAGTCTGTGTCTGATACCAGAGATCATGACAAATGAGAGCTTAACAAATGGAAAACCGCTAAATATAGTAGAACCTTGTTAAAGCATAGTTGGCGAAAACCGTGGGAGCCACCGCTTGCGCGCGCACCTCGCCACGCTGATGTGCATGCTTGGCCTCGACCTCAACAGCATGAATGACATAGCACAAAAAAGAAAGTTGAATGCATAAGATATATTTTTCTCTTTTAATCTATTAAAAAATAGTCAAGCAAGGAACTAAAGAGAAGTGGCATGAAATTGGAGAGCAAATAAGAAAATGTCAAAGTGAAAATTGTGAAAGAAAATGTAAACAACGATAAACAAGGCATTCAAAGTGCTATTTCACAACCGTTGTGGACTTTCTGTGACAATGCAGCCAAAGCTACGGAGACGAAGCACGCCGTTTCACAGCCCAACTGAATATTGTTTGACCAAAATAATTTGCTGGGTGTAACTTAACCAATTAAAGAATACCGTATTTACTTGCATAATGAGCTCAGTTTTCTTCCCGAAAAAATTTACATATTTGTGCCTGCAATGGAATGGGCGTCCGCCGCAAAAAAAGCAATTCAATTGCTTTTTTTTTTTTGCGTATTCCCGTGCGCGTATGCTGGCTTGGCGGTCTGCCAGTCCCTAAACGCGACGGGCGGCGAGCGCACTCCCACCGCGGGCGAAGCGACCGGCGGCCGTTTTAGTTTGCTATATCGAGTGTCCCCGCCATGGGAGTTCGATACAGAAAAACAATACTACTATATTATTACATGTGATCTTCAAGGGGATGTTTGGACTGTTCAATATAACCATAATTCGAAATAAACGTTATGTGATATAACTGGGCTCGACTGTATAATCTTAATTTAATTTGACGATATAAATTCTTTCTTTATTGTTATATAATATAGGTGTAACCTTGGTTGATATTTTTCTTTTTGGACGAACTGGTGTCTATTTCTGCATTCCCTTTGTGTATCTGCAGTGTCATCACATGATGTTTAAAATTGGGTTAATATACATATATACTTTTTTGATAAATATTGCCTTATGATTATACTTCCATGTATTTGAGAGTGTGTGTCTGCTGAATTATTGATGCTGCTGCTTTGTGACGAGACAAGTGTTGTATTATTGTTTTGTATTGTTTTCTTATATCTATATCGTGTATTTATTTTTAAGCTGTTGAACTGAATTTGGTGGGGGCAGAGGACACTGTCATTCACCATGCCTTTTTCTCTGGCCCCTCAGCAGATAATATCCGCAACACAAATAAAAACGAAAAGTGTTACTATTCTGAAATGTTGCTTGCTTTGAAGCTTTAGCTAGCTTCGCCCTGCCCTGGCCGGCACTGTTTTCTTTTCACGCGTTGTACTTGTCCCCTCAGGTTCGATCCGCACAAGGGCTTCTTCTGCAAGGTGGTGTCCCAGAGCAACCGCACCAAGTGCTTGGGCCAGGGCAAAGGCCGCCTGTACTCGCCCATGGACGTCCGGGCCGAGAAGTTCCTCAAGGCCTACTACCTGTCGCACAACGTGGCCCTCTCCAAGCTCCTCAACAACCTTAGGCACCCGCAGCCGCACTGGCTTAAGGAAGACCTCTCCCGGGGATGAACCGCGGCCACACCGGTGTCTTCTTCTCCTGCTGCATGCCCAGGGTTCGGGCCATTGAGTCCGGAACGCGTCTCCGACCGGTGCGTTTACCGCATCATCAAAAGCGGTCTCTCGATTTCCGCCCGACAACTTCGCGGAAGCGTCCCGCCGTCGCCTGTCCCCATCGCGGAGGCGGTGCAGCGGACGCCCGTTCCACCGCAAGTCGCCCTCCGGTTTGACGGGCCGTGGAAGCTTTAGCGGTCACGAGGTAGGGCAACACACAACGGCGACGATGGCGTTAGCTCACGCTTTTTCCTGGAATTCTACAAACGACTGCAAGGATCGCGACATCCACCAGCACGACACGCCAGCTCCGGCAACCTCGTGTGGTGTAGGACACTAAACGCACCAGTCGAAGACGAATTCTCGGCACCTTTCGGATGAACAAAGAAGCCGCCGTTCTTTCTTCCCACAAAGAGAGGCTCCGGGGCTCCGGAGCCTCCTCTTTCATTGCCGAATTCCGGCTTCGGCGATCGCGCTTCCGACGAAGAGAGACGCCAAACGTCCGGCGAGGAAGCATGCGGTGATCTCCCCGACGACCGCCGGCTCGGTGTCGCCAGGTGGAACTCTTCGGAGCCGACGGCCACACCTCTTTGCTCGGGTGACGTAGGATCGCCTCCTCGTTGTGATGCGAAGCAAAGTGTTGTCTGTCCCGTCTCTGTCACTGCTTGTCCGACTTGGCTCCTGTACCGTTTGTTTTGCAGCAGCGTGCGTACGGACAACTGAAGGCTTTTGGGTCGTAATGGTTTGGCGGTGTACCAGAGGTTTGGGTCCTGCAGTGTTGGGAAAGGTTTTGTTTGCACATTCGGCATTAGTAGTGTCGACAAAGGGCGTGAAGCATTCACAATTGTTTCGAGCGTTGCCAACGAGTCTCGTAACAATATACTGTCGGTGTCGGAATAACAGGGGTGGGTAGTTTCGACCTCGGTTTTTGAACAAGCTCGAGAGTATGAAGCTTTTCCCTGGAGAATGGTGTTGTATGGGCTCTCAAAAATCTCTCGGGCTTTAGAGTCTAGTGAAGCTTGTTTTGTGTCGGTTTATATCTCGGCAGGACATTGAAGATATGGGTCGTGCGTTGTGTTTCAACCTAATTATGTTTGGCAAAACAAGTCTGATGCCCATTATCTATCAAGAAGGTTTTTTTCCGTGTGCTAGACGTGGTGCTAATGGGAGATAAATGAAGCTCTGCAAAGTTGTGCCATATTTTAGGGTATTAATTATATCTGCTACTTGACATGGATTAGAGGGTTTGCAGTCATCTTACTAAATGAGCCTCTGGCACTGGACACTTTTGGTATGTAGATATCAGTGTAAAGGAAGAAAGACTGTTGAACTTAAAAGCCTGAAATTTCGAGCATATATATCGTGGAATCTAGAGTGTATGCAAAAAAAGGTAATCATAATTCAGCACAATGCCTAGATATAAATTTCCTAGAATGCCGTCTGGAGGGGACTGGGACTACTATGAAGTGTGAAAACACATTTCAACATTAATTTCCTTGGCTTCCCTTACCTTGCCCCTCATTTTACTCGAATTAGGAATCTGTCTAAAATTGCTCATAAAGCAGTCACACTGTTGCAGACGAATTTGATTCATTCAGAACTTAGCAGTGCCGTCTCATTATAAATACAGACCTTATGTGCGTAAAAAAAATTTGCAACTGCATGTGTCATGATAGCTAGGGCATGATAGCATACAAAAATTTAAGATTGTTTGGATTTCCATTTTTTCTCGAATAATGCTGGAGGAATTAACGATGGTGCTTTATGTTTTGTTTTTTGCCGATATACTGTATTTGCACGAATATAACGCGAGATGCAAATTTTGAAGCTCAAAAGAAAAAATGATTCCCATTATAACGCGATTGTAAAGTTACTGCACTCAAGGGCATAGCAGAAGTGGGGACGAGAGTCAGGGAAAATGTGGCCTTGCCTTGACTGCACTCATTGTCACGGCTCAGCTCCTTCTCCCATAGCCACTTTGGCACTTCGAAAATATGCTTGTATCATAGTCTCTTTTTCTTCCGGGTGAGCTCTTTGTCCACAAACCATTCCTCTTGAACCACCGTGTCAAGTTGGTTGCACGAGGCAGAAGCACCAACGCACAAGCACCAGCTCACCCTCGAGCAGAAACTAAAAGATGCACAGGCAGAACAAAGACTGCTGGAAGTGGTACACGATCCTTCTTGCCCTTCCTACTGTTCCTCTGCATAAACGCACACCTTGTGCTTTATGATTACGTATACCCGGCCAGCCGTCTTGGCTTGACTTGCGTCTTGACTTGGCCTGGCTTGGCTTGAACCCGGTGTCCCACATTCCCGTGCAGTCGGAGGGATGGCTTTAGCCCGACTCAAGTGCCTCCTGGCCGAGCTCGATACCTAATATAACTCTAGGTGTGTTTTGGAGCATGTAATTCCAAAGAAAAACTTGCGTTATATTTGTGCAAGTACATACTTCCTCACACTTACTCAGTTAAGTGAAGTCTGAAAAGTTGATGTGTGCCTCTGGTTTTTTTTACTTTCTTTTACAACAAACATGTTCTTTACCATTTTTAGGCTCTTAATTAAATAGCAGCTGGTAGACTTCTGTCCTAGGGAATTTACAAAACAAGATATATGTACACTGCACGACACCATTAGCGCAAACACGTCTTCGGCGTTTTTTCGCATTTTACCTTGAAAGGATACTGGCAAGCATCAAAATTTACCACTTAGGTTAGTATCACAACTACACTTTCCACCACTTCAATTTTGATGACAGTCCTTCTAACTAAAAGAAAAACAGAAAAACCTGCGATCGCTTGTTTGTTTGTGTTAATAGTGCCGCAAAGTGTACTGTGATTTCAATCATCTCTAATTTTCTGTAAGTAATTGGGATGGATAGCAACACTCCACTGCTATTTGTAGGGTAATGTTTAAGGTGTCTACATAATGATTGAGACCAGATACCAAGGCCATTGTGCAAATATCAAATATACTACAATTTCTATAAAAAGAATCAGTTACTTGTCGGACATTTTGCTTTGCACGCTCTTTTTGTGTACATTGCAGATAGAAATCTAATCTCTTGACAACACTAAGAGGATAGAAAAGGATTTATTGGCATAAAGAAAGGAAGATCTTTTAGGTTAGCATTATGGTTTCAGCTTTGGGAATCGATTGTACTCCGGACAGTTTAAGCTACCTTTATTGTTAAACAGTCTAAATGGTGTACTTACTGTTACCCCTTACTGTTAGATACTATAATATTGTGCATAACTATTTTGTTAGGTGCAACTTTTGCAGACTGGGCAAATGTCAGGATCTCAGTGTCTTGCAGGCACAAAATTTTGTGAGAGAAAGGGACTGTGGGTGGTGAGAAAAGTCTCTGACGTGTTATAATTAGCAAGACTAAGTTTGCATATGTTGTAGTAGATGAAATTTCGAAATATGTCTCCACACCTGCATCCACTTCAAGGAATTTAAAAGGGAAGGGCCAAGGGGCTAGTGCTGTTGGAACCACAGATTACCGGGATGGCCCAAGTCTTTGCAACACAATGTTCAAAGACAGCTTCGCTAATTATCGTTAGTTAGCCTCATGACTTCATGTGCGGTGCTCCCACTTCAAGTGACAACCCTCCGTGGAAATGTCAGACATGTTTTGGGTACTCCACCAGCCGTCGCCGTTTTGCCAAACGGATGAACGACCCTTGGCGTTAACCGAAGACGCCCGAACGGACCTTTGCAAAAAGCACTTTTCCGCGAAGTTGGGAAGGTCCTTGCCACAAAAGTGTTGTGCTACGTAGAAGGTGCGCCTTGCTTTACGGCATTGCAGATGGAGACGAGAGCTTCTTCTTGTATATGTAAAAGTGCTGTGTCTTTGAGCCTGTATCCACAAGGAAACCACTAGTCTTTCAGGGTGACATTTGCGACAGAAGTGCCATACGTTGAACTGCCAGATGAGCTCTTTCATGTGCCTCGTGCCCCAAGCGCTTGCCTGCGTAGCTTTGGCCAGGAGACAGCGTCCTCATGTCGTCGCCAACGGTATCCCAAGGAGGCTTTTGTCTCACTTTGTAGCACCAGCGGGATCGTGCGTGGTGCGATTGAATTACGGTACTATTCCTTCTTTATTTTGTCATCCTGGTGCATATTTCTTTGTTAAAGCAGGTTGTATTTAATTAGTGCCCCTTCACATTCTGGTTTGTTTGGGTTTAGTGTTGATTTGTCTGCTGATAACCAATTGAAGGGGTGTGTTTTTGTCCAAACTTGCATTCATGAAGCCTAGCTTGACTCAGGGTATGTATATTTCATCACGTGTTGTTTGATTTCCGTTCTGCATAGTTTCTGGCCAATGCAAATTGTAGCAGGATCTCTATTTTACCATCATTTAACTCGATCGAAAAGTGCCCACAAAGCGTTTGGTTTTGGGTGCTTCTAACGAACCTCGGTCCGTATTAGAACATAACCCGCTGTCCACTAGCATTCTAAAATTTCCTCTCATAGTTCCATCTAACGTCCATTAAACTGTAAAAGGCATTGTTGACCCGAATGCTTGGCAAACAAACACTTTTTGGCCCGCTGGGTATAGGACATTTCTTTTCGCGGTTCTTTTGGCTTTTGTGTCCACAAAGCTGCGCTTGCATCGACATTTGCCCACCGTAAATAGCGACTGCAGCTGTTTAAAAGTCCTGCCTGCACAAATGCCACCCGTCGGAGTCTCTACTTGCAGTATTTTTCTGGGATATATTTGTTCTTACAATATTTATACACTTACCGTCACCGCTGAGTGTTTGAGAGTGTGTGTGACATGTTTAGGCAGTCGTACGAGAAAGGCACTCCTAACAGCAGCTTTGCTAGGCGGCGCTCCAAGCGCACCGTGCACAACACATTTCCTGTGGCCGTCCCAGTGAGGAAGCGCAGCGGGGCCGCTTCTAATTTATTTCATCACATGCATGAGTTTGGTCCCTTGTGTATGTTAGTTGCCAAAATGTGTCTTTGTGTAAGCCCCGAAATGCAGCATCTTATTTCCTGCCTGTCGTTCGAGTATAGGAGCTGTTTACACGTCATCAGTCTGCCATTACTCTAGGTAGTATGCTCGTTGTCTACTCAGAATGACAAATTTGATGGTGTGAAAGGAATAGGTGGACAACATTCTGTCGGGTTATTTTAGGGTGCCTCAGGCACGTTGCTCCTTTGTGTGTTGGTTTGTTTGTTTCGGGGTAAATCAAAAGATTGTCACATAGCTGGTCAGTTTTCAAGTTCAAAATAGGTTTCAGGTCAAGTAATGATTTTTGACCACGACCACAAGGGTTTGCAAAAGGTTCAATGGCCCCCAGTGCAGTAACTTTTTTTCTTTTTTTTCTGGCAGTAGCTAGTGTTTGGACTGCAGTTCTCCTGCGTGTTTTAAATATGTACAGAGGTTATTGTTATAGAGAACATCATAAATATATCCTGTTTTGCATTGTGTAAAAACCGTCTCAGAACTTTGATTTCCAATATTTTTCCGCTTTCTGTGAAAGCTTCATACACTAGTGTAGACTGTTAGAGGTGGAAAATGTCCTCGTCTGTATTGTACAACATGAATCGGAAATATTACATATTTAAGGCATTGCTTTCGTTTTCTTGTGTCTCTGCTCACTGTGAACAAAAAGCATCCAACACTCACCTCCCCACAAATATTGACCGCATCACGTCAACATTAAAGGGCCCATGAAACGAATTTTGGGTTGGGATCAATCATTTTAGATTGGGATTTTACTAATAGCACATTGTTCAGTGGGCCAAAAGAAAAAAAAGTAGAAATTCAAAAGCCTGACTTTCAGTGCAAAAAATTTAAAACACAGCGGACTATTTCGTACCTCCTCCCCTTCGTAAGCTCTCTGCCTTTTCACTGTGATACATCCGCGGTCCCAAAGCGCGTCACCGGGTCCAAACTGACGACACACAAAACCGGACCTGACTTATTCCCTTCACCCCTAAGCTGACATTGTGGCGGAAGCTACGCGCTTGCCGGACCAATCAGCCGCCTCCTTTCATCACCTGACCTCACTCTATGCGCGTGCGTATATCCGCGAAGGAGCGTGATCGGCAAGTGTGGCTGGCCCAACGAGCACGTAGCTTCCACAGCACTGTCAGCTTAGGGCTGAACGGGTTGGCAAAAGCAACTTTTGTCTGAATTTTGAGCGACGGGCTAATCTTCTAGGGGGACAATGGCTCTGTCCGAGTCAGGACCAACTTCTGGTCCGAGTACACAAACCAGATTCCGAGCAAGAGAGGCCTCCGCTCTTTTCGTCTTCTCGAACTGTTAGGTGGAATGCGCGATTTATGAGTTGAGGAGGAAAGCTAAACAGGAATAAGTTGGAAAAACGTTTCATGACCCCTTTAAAGTTGAACCAGGAAGAGATATATCAGAAGACTGTTTCTAAGTATTAATACAATTTTACTTAAGAACCACTCATGCAAGGGACGTGCAGTTTGCACTCCGTTACGGATCTTGGTGCCCCATTTGCCACTTTAGCGCAGAGTGTTTGCACATTTTAGATATTTCTGGGCCTGCGCTGCTACAGTCGCACACTCCAACATTACAATTCTGTAGCTGCGTGGCCTATAAGATTTAAAATTGCAGTTGCTCTGCTAAACAGGACGGTACACCAGGAGTATTGTGTCAAAGGCAGCAGTAACACGCAATCTGTAGCGTGTTTGTAGTGCGCCGACGAGCATGGCGACGCCTCAAGCATCTACATCGTCGGCGGCCGCAACCTCGGCCATTGCGAAACCTGCCCGTCCACGCAAGTACACCGCAGTCAGACTAAGGAAGCGGAATAACGCAGCACAAGGCGCGAGGAGGCAGGCAGCGAAATCCACCATCGTTTTCAAGTGTCGGATACACGGCGCGGACGGAACGAGCAACGGGCTAGCAAAGCTTTTCGAAAGTGTTAGCGGCAAGAGGACAAGGCCCTTCGACAACGCAAGGCGGAAGCAATACGTCGTAGGCGGCATGCTTTCGCAATCACGACTCGTAGGAAGAGCCTAGGTTTTAGGATTTTTTACAGCAAAGCTGTTATGGGCTAGGATCTGGGGAAAATGCTTCCTCACATGTCAACGGAAAACTACCCATTGGTCGTGGCAAGTATGAATAAATAAAAATAAAGAGGGGGCAATCAGCTCGCCATTAGTCGTGGCAGGTATGAATAACTCAAATAAAAACGGCAATCAGCGTGAGTCAGCCTTTCTTTGCATTATTAGATAGGTCCCGATACCTTCTTATCATCGCTAGGCATCGCCCTCGAAGTCGCCCTAGAAGTCCGAGAAATCGTCCTAGGCATTGTAGTCGATGTTGTCCCAGGGGCGGAACCAGAACTCCGTTTTGGGGGGGGGGGGGCGGGGGGCGGCGGAAAATTTGCAAGGATGCTATTCTCCCATTCTTTCGTGTGCACCGGGGGGCCCACCCATGTCAAATTGCCCTCCGAGAGGGGGCAGGGGTGGGTCAACTTGGGGAAGGGGGGGGGCGCCCCCGTCACCCCCCCCCCTTGAATCCGCCCCTGTGTTGTCCCATAAGTCGTCTTTGAGGTCGTCCTCGAAGTCGTCTTTGTGGTCGTCCCCGAGCTCGTCTTAGACGTCGTCCTTGAGGTCGTCTTAGACGTCGGCCTCTAGGCGCCATCCTCGAGGTTGTCCTAGAAGTCATCCTAAACGTCGTCCTCGAGGTCCTCTTAGACGTCCTCTAGGCATCGTCGTCGAGGTCGTCCTGGAGATCGTCCTAGACGTCGTCCTCCAGGAATCGTAATCGAGGTTCACGTGAAGTGGATGGGCTCTACAATATTTTAACTCGAAAATTGGTGACCTGTAATCGATTCATTATTTGGTGTAATGTAAATGGTAGTATGAGTTCTCAAATTATTGTAAAATTAGTAACCCTCTGGAAAGATAATAGCTGGTAGCCTTTTATAGAGATTAATCATGAAATCGTATGTTCTATGAAGCAATTTAATTTCAATTTCTAGCTTTTTAACACATACATTTCAGTGCCACGGGCTGATGGCAGAAGTATAAGAGGGACTAGAAAGATATGCCTATATACACGTTTTACTGGGGCAAAGTTGCCAGCTACAAAGCACCGTAAAAGTAATGGAACAACCTCTAAGTATTTATTTTATTGAAATCTAAACTGGACAAAAAAAGCTATGGGGTGCTTTAGCCAATCCCTCGCTTTGTTGGGAAAGAGCCTGCTTTGGTTATGCTGTACATCAATTACGAAGTTTTAACTCGGAAATCGGTGACCTGTAATCGATTTTTATTATTTGGTTTAATGTAAATGGTAGTAAGAGTTCTCAAATTATTGTAAAATTATTAATCATTTGGAAAGATGATTGCTGGTATTGACGAGGCAATGTAAATACCGGCAATTATTTTAGAGCGCAGCTCTTAGGCGCCCGTTTCCGGCTTGAGCGGCATCGCCGTCAGCGTAACCGCGCGTTGCATTATGGGACGTTTTCCATAATGCACCGCGCGGGAGGGGAGGAGGCGAGGAGTAGATGAGGAGGGAGGAGGAGAGCGTACGGATGAGGAGGAGGGGCATACCGTCCTCTCCGTACCCTACCCTACTCCTCCTCAAGAGCTGCGCTCTATCAGGAGGATATACCAGCGCAAAACAACAAGGAAGAAAGGACGAGGGAGACAAGGAGCGCTCCTTCTCTCTCCCTCGTCCTTTCTTCCTTGTTGTTTTGCGCTATATATCCTCATGATGGACAACCAACTAGCCCGCCAGATCATCTAGCTGCGCTCAAATTCGGCATTACAGGGAGTTGTAAACGTCTTTCGTTTTCTATTTCCAAACGATTAATAACTTTGAAATAATTTGACAACTCTTCCCTTGGGGACGAAGCGGGACAGGGAACCGGGACATGGCCGCCTGCTGCGATTGGCCAGCTCTACACCGCTGACCAGTCGCAGCAGGAGGCGACATGTTCCGGACCGTTTGTCCCGCCGTGTAGATTAGGGCCCCAGTGCTCTCTTTAAAAACTGACGTACGGTACCCGACGAAACGAAATGGACCAATAGAGCACGTGGCGCCCCGAGTGTGTCTGCGGGCGTTCCGCACAGCATTGGTGAGGAACTCCGCTTCGCGCGCCCCGCGCGTATACAGTGACTCTACGATCACCCGATCAACGAAATGGCGGAGTGAGACGTAGTTGCTAAGACAACCTTCCTATCATATTGTTCGAGGTGGGGTCTGGTCTATGTCGCCCGTCCGAAGGCCCCTGACGTCCATTCCCCCATTGCCGAGGTCTCGGCCGAAGCGGAGGCGGGAGACGAAGTAGCAGGACGGAAATACTACTTTATTTAGATGCGTATAGGTAGCAGTGTAATGGAAAGTGGAGCACACACAAAGGGCATTAGACAGGTCCTTATACTAAATGCTTAATTTTAAAAGCTTTTTTTTTTTTTTTAAGGGGTGAAATTTGGGCATGGTGCCGTCTTCAGGCTCGGCGGACATTAGAGGTGGGGATAATCGTTATTTTAAGTTGACTAAGTAACTAAAATGTATTAATTAACTTTTTAATTATTGATTTTAGGGGTCATGTCGGAATTTCAGTATTGACGACAATTAGCCTAAGAGGCCAGACCAATTAGAAAAAATTGCAAAAAGGCAGGTTTTTTTCATATTAAAAAAAGTGTTTTTTTCCTGATTTAAAAGTTGGCGCAAAAGCAGCGCATTTAGCCCTGCCCACAATGACGCTTGGAAGAGTGACATAGCCGTTTAGGTCATGTCGTAACGTGTGTCGAGGGCACGCTGCCGAGATAGTGACGAGTCTGACGACAAGATTGAAACGACGTCGACGATGTCACTCTTATGCCCGAGTCCCACTAGAGCGGCAAACGACAGTGACAAGGCCTCAAACCAGAGTCTTTCGCGATTTGACAGGTTTTGTAGAATAAAGGAGGCTATGCTCAAACAAGAGCACATCTCTTGCAATCACTCGTGCTTTCTTCACGAGCACCAAACGACTAAACGCCTGCCAAAGGTACCATTGACGAGCATGATGCATGTGTTGGAGGCTTGTCGCTGTCGTTTGTTTCTGTTTGTCGCTTTAGTGGGACTCTGGCATTACAAGCGTCATTGTGGGCAGGGCTTGCGAGCTCGTTTTCAGCACAATTTTCAAATCGGGCAAATTAACGAAAACATTAATCGAATCAAATGAAAAAAAAATATTTTACCTTTTCGCAAATATTTTAAATTGGCCTGGCTTCTAACAGTAATTGCCGTCATACTGAAGTTCCAACATGACCCCTGAAACCAATGATTAAAACATTAATTAAGAGAGTTTAGTTAATAATTATTCCCTCATCGAACGTCCGCCGAGCCTGATCAATACATGATGAGGACAGATCTCGTGTAACTTTCACCGCCTATTCTTTAAAAAAAGATCGGTTCGAATTAAAAGCAAACACTCTGTATAATACAAGGTAGGATTCTGGTGCCGTCGTGCCATTGGTCGGTTAGTCCCAGTATGCCGAAGCTGGCCTTGACGTCAGCAAAATCCTCTCGGAGTTGATGCTCGCTCGTTCTCAGAATTGAAGGCGTCTATGGTCTGTGACAGGTTAAGAGTGAAGTGGAAGCTCCTCCCACTTTCAGCAGAGCGAACGCTGGAGAGGAGGGCAGGAGCTTCCATTTCACTTTAACCTGTCACCGATATATACTCTGTTTCACCTTATGTTGTACCGCACCGAAGGCTAGAAGCGCGAGCTCATAGCGTTGGCAGCTGCGCTTAATGCACGAGAGCATAGGCGTAGACTATGGGGGGCAACAGGGCTCGTGCCCCCTGGTGAGATCCAGGGGGCAGAGCCCCCTCCAAGCCCGGGCCTTGATCTTTTTTTTTTTGCTTGTGTTTGTTGTTAGTTTGTCTTTGATAATTTGTATTTTGTCTTAAATGTATAATACTTCGCCCATGTTTGTGCACCACACAATAGAACGCTAAGTTGTTTGTGGGCACTGGAAAATAAACCATTATTATTATTATTTTTTATAGTAGTAGGATATGTAAACAAAATAACGCACACGTTGCCTTTATTGACAAAATACGTGGGAAATGGAATCCCAGCGTGCTTGCGTTAGCTTCAATCTCCAGTTCTGCCGAAAACATAACGCGCAGCACCCTTCCCCCCCGGGGAACTGTAGCCTGCCCCCCCGGGAAAATGGAAAGTCTAAGCCGCTGCACAAGAGCTTCTGCCGCCCAGATGAGCCTCATAGAGCAAGGAGCTCACGCTTGTAGCCTTTCCTGCGGTACATCATAAGGTGAAATAGGGTATAGTGGGGGACTGTTTATGCTTTCAGGATAGGTAGAAAACACGCTGCGCATCCATTCAGTATCGGATATTGTCTGGCGTTCCCGTGGAATGCAGACGCCGTGGACACAACTCTGGCAGTGACGTCCGTTCCCATGCACTCGAACCGAGACCGGAGAGACGCACGTACGCTTCTTCGGCTACGGGTCACATAGGTCGATCGTGCGCCAAGGTTTAAGATCGTACGCCAACCGTCTCGACGTTCGCTTGGTCGTCGTCCGCACAGGAATGCAAGTTCGATCTCAAGAATATA
>JAZHYW010014792.1:0-35720 GCA_037355805.1 Ixodes ricinus
GCTCGAGCCATCCCACTGCGAACCAATATTTTCGGCCACTCCCACGGGTGCGCGTCGCCACTCTCACTGGTTGAACTAACGCCGTCTGGGCGAGATCGGCTGCCGTGGGACCGCAGCCCTGGCATCACTCAGGAGCAAGGGCACGCGAGAAGACGTCGTGCGTCGAGGCCACCAAAGCTTCGTTAGTGGTGTTGCAGGGAAGACTCTCCTGACCGCCACACTACACGACACAGAAGAGAAAATAGACACTTTTTTTTTTCAACGATACTTAATACGGACCATCTCTTTAATGAACACAACATGTAATTTTGAACGATTTTTGAACGATCGCAGCCGTGAAATCTCATCAAGCTTCCGTTGAGGCCGAGCACTAGGCCCTGGCCTCAACATCCGCCACAGGTTCATGCGGTAAATTGAGATTATAGTGCTCTCATGAACTGCTCCCCAAAACTCAACACAATGGCGGACAGCAATGCTGCGTCTGTGAATGCTCACTCGAAGTTGGATGGCTTCGGAGCAGACGACTCTTCGCCAGCAGACGACAGCCGGTTCCTCCGTGCCTTGCATTTGGCGCAGTGACGCGAGCGCCCCCGTGACGTAGTGTCACGCGCCTCGCTCCAACGCTCTTATTGGGTCGCGGGAGCCGTAGCCTCCACGGTTCGCCAGGTTATTGCGAAGCCGATATAGGCCTTTGCGCATACCCACTATCCTCAGCGGCTGAGGCAGAGCGAAGACGGAGGCTCTCTCTCCACGTGCCGGTTCTGTGGCCAGCGCGACCATGCCCGCGAGGTTCTGCCCGGCACGGAACGCGACGTGCTTTCTGCGAGGGAAGCAGGAACATTTTGCTTTGGTTTGCCGCAGTCGACAAGCACAGTCAGCAGCATTCATTAACGACTAAAGGCAAGCATCATTTCCAGTGCGGGGTCGAGGACAACCCTGGTGATGTAGACAACCTGCCGGACGCTACCAGAGTGGCCGTTTTTATCGACTAGACGGATCGACTCATGTGGGAACTGTCCATCACCAAAAAACATAAAGAATTGTATTCTACATGCACCCATTCTAGCCATGTTTGATCCGTTTCCACCCATAATCTTGGCCACAGACGCTTCTCATTACGGCCGCGGGTGCAACCCATCAGCAGCAGCATGGGAACCACCTTGTCCCTGTCGCTTTTGCCTCCCGATTACTCACGGACGCTGAGCGGCGGTACTCAACTGGGGATAAGGAAGCCTCTCGCTTGCCTTTCGGGCCTGTGAAAAGTGGCACGTCTACTCATGGGGACGTCTATTTGTTATTCGAACCGACCATCAAGCACTTGTGACGCCTTTATCTAACAGAGGATCTGGTGCTCGCCCGTTGCGCATCACACGTTGGACGGCGAGACTGATGAATTCATCATTTGCGCTTGGAATATCAGAAAGGGTATATGCAAACTTAGTCGCGGATGCATTTTCACGACTACCTCGCCAAGACACCGAAGGGGCACCCTGTTTGAAGAGAATGTTGTTCTCATTGCAACGCCCTTGTCACGTCAGGAATTTCAAGTGGCTACCGCCAATGACACCGTTCTGCCTAGCGTCATTCGCTACACCACTGAGTCGTGGCCAGAAGAAAATACTGTACACCCTGATCTTCGGCCGTACTTCCACGTATGAGATCAGATGTCCCTTCATGACGGAATACTTTTTCAAAGGAAGAAGATTGTTGTCCCTGAAAATCTGCGAGACCAACATCATTCAACTGGCTCACGAAACTCACCAAGTGATTTCTAGAACAACGAGCATTGTGTTGCGTTGTGTTCAGTCGTGTTGTGCTGCGTTGTGTTGCTTGTCGTTGTGTTGTGTTCGTCGCCTTCTGTGTTGCTGGAGTCTTCGGAGTTTGTATTTCGTTGAATCATCAACGGCTCGCTTGTTTTTTAAGTATTATTAAGCAGTTATCGTCAGAGAGCACTACTTGGTGTGCCGACGAACGAGCCAGACGGTGCACTCATGCATCTAAAACTGCTCAGCCTGTCATTCCACCGTATAAGCCGGCCGTAGCAGTACCAGCGGCCTCTTCAACCGATTAAGCTTCCTGAGAAACCCTGGGAGAAGCTCGGATTTGACATCGTGGAGCTATTCCAATACAGCGGGCGTCATTCAGTCAGCGGTTCTTCATTGTCCTCATAGACTACCACTCCAGGCGGGCCGGAAGTTCAAGCAGCAGCGTCCGTGACCTCATCTACAGCTATAATCCTTTTTGAAAAACATCTTCGCACGTGAGGGATTTAGCCATGCGAAATCGTATCTCGACAATGGCGTCCAGTTTGCATCGAAAGAACTCCAGGAACTCCTGCACCAACACGCGGATAAAACATCTGAAGCCATCACTGTACCACCCCCAATGCAATGGTGCAGGTGGAAAGGCCTAATAGAGTTCCCCAAGCCCTGCCTACAGTTGGCCGTCGTTGAGGCCGTCCTCGTACCAGATGCGGGTCTGAGATTTTCATGCAGCGCGCATCGCCGGACGCCGCATGCGGCAACTGGAAGTTGCACCCATCGTTGCTTCTTCACGGAAGAATTCATCGGTCGAAGTTGGACCTACAAGCACGGTGAAACCTGGGCCGGCTTGCTAGATCCAGCGTCTCAGCTGGAGACTGCGGAAGACAGCACTGCCAAAGCCAGCGCACGAGCTGAGCGGGACTCAAGCTGCGTCTCAAGACGCCTGCGCACCCCAGCCTTTGCAGCAGCTTTCTTTCTCACTCCAGTCTCCAGCTGGAGACGCTGCCCTTAGCAAGCCGGCCCAGGTCACTCCCTGTGGATTTTCCCGAGACACGGGCACGACTGCCAACAGCGTGTGCAGCAGTACCAAGAAAAGATGAGAAATCGTATTCGGACAGTCGTCGAGCTGCTCGACGTACCCAAGTGCCGCACCTGGACTAGCCGTCCGGATGTTTCCAGTCCTCCATCGAGGTAAGTTACAACCGAAGTAGTCGGGTCGATTGATCATTCAAAGACAAGTTGGTTCCTGCATACATGAATTCGCCGATGGATCGCCACTGGAACGGCAGCAGTACTATCAAGGACGCCACTCGAAAACAGTGCGAAAACATTGCGATTCAGATTGTAGAGAGATGACGAGGTTGATTATTTATTTGTTTGTTCCGAATGCCCTCAAGCGCGCAGCCCGCATTGCAGAGGGGAGTGGAGGTCGGTAAGGCGATGAGAGCATAACGCTCCGAAACAAGGTGCCGTAGGTCGCTTCTTTTGCACTCTTCTATGTGCACTCTTTCTTTCAAAAGTCCGGTCTTTCAGTACCAAAGACTTCGGGCCTGGCCCCTGCCCCCAAGGTAGCTGGGCTCTCTTCTTGTTTCCTGCTGTGGGCCCCCTACCCCTGCGTAACCAGTTTAAGGTGGTTTGTGGAAGAGGAAAATCTCAACCGGATTTCTTGCTGGAAACCTGAATTCCAGTTTGCAGACCATTGTCTTCAAGCTGGATTTCAGGTTTCCAGCCAGGAACCAGTTAGATTTTCCGTGCCATAATCCACCTGCAACGTCTGTTTATTTTGGTAGGGGACTTCTTTGCACCCGGTTCCTGGGCTGGCGGCGCCTTTCTGCTCTTGGACAAGGGCTCTACGCCCGAGCCTGGTGGGGCTCCGGGTCACTCTTTGCGCGCCCGAACCTGATGGGGCCCTCGTGTCTACTGGTGCAGCTGAAACTGCTGCACGTGTTCCTGGCGTCGAGACAGATACGCCTTGGGTCCCTGAGCCATTGGCTGTTCCTGACCCGGCCGCTGAACTGCGTCCCGGGACCATTGTTCTTCCTGATGCTGCACCCACCCTAGATCTTCGGGTTGGTACTGTTCCTAACTGCGAGCCTGCAGGTGCTGTTCCTGCTCGAGATACTGGTCCCGGCACGCCTTCGAAAGACATTGAGCCTGTGGAGGCTCCCTCTTTCTTGCGACTGGCTTCGCTGAATGGTGTGAAGAGCCCTTCAGGCCAAGATCCACACCCTACTGAAAACAATTATACGAATCTATATAAGAACTCATATGAAATATCCAAAAACTGATATGCGACGTACGAAACTGATATGAAATATGCAAAAACTGATACGCGATATATGAAACTGATATGAAATACCCAAAAACTGATATGCGACATATAAGAACTGGTATGCAAGATATGCCAACTGATATGAATGTGTCCAATAAACATATCAGAAATAAAATCATATACATTTTTTTCAGCATGTGACCTGCCGCGCGGCAAAACAAACACGTGCCTTGGAACCGCAGTGGAGCGGCTTGATTTACTGGCTTTCAAATAATTGTGGAGTCAACTTTCCGTGGGCCTCGTGTGGGGGTGGGTTGGCGTCCTGGTCCGGATGGTGACGACCGATGATGGTGCTCGCCCGATGATGACAGCCCCCGGGAAGTTGATAATAAAAAAACTAAACTAAAAGTTGTTCGATCCCGCTGAACACATTGCGACGATGGTTGGCTTTACAGTGGCCAGTGTGGCCACGTTTATTATGAAACAAAACAACTCAACAGTCATGAGTTAAAATTCCAAAATTAAAACCCCGTACTTTTGTTCCCAGTCTCCCAAAATCGAATCGAAGCCAATCCCCGAGAATCCTCTCGGCGCTCCTTTTGTAGGCTCGTAGGAGCCTCCTTTCCCCTCAGGGACCGACCAATCCCTTCAAATTTCACCACTCCCACGTGGTACACTGTTGCCCAATGGTCGGCGAGCTGTCAGCCCGGCGCTCCAACCGCCAAATCCAAATTCCTTGTAGAATTGCTCTCTGCATTTTTGCCAGTCTGGCTGGCGCCAACAGCTAAATTATTACATCGGGTAAAAAGCGACAATTTGATACTAAGCGGCGAAACCCTCTATCCACAGGAACACTCGGTTAAAAGCCACACGCAGCCCAAAGCGCGGGCTCTCTCCGTACCGAAACCCGAGACGTTTCTTAACGACCGCGGGGAGGCTCTCCCACCTCGGCCGCGATGACCCCGCGAATGCTCCCTCCAAAACGCCGAACCCGACATAGAAAGTTTAAAAAAGAAAAACAATGCCGACGCAACTCCGGAAAGATAAACTTTTCTAACAAAAATCACCTTAAATAATAAGCAGGATTTCTCCATACTTAACACCTCCCCACCAAGAATGTTGCAAGTACACTTGTTGTTCGCGCAACATCAGTCCACACTGTCCGTTACTTCGGAGACACGCTGCACAGAGCAAGACCCAGAGTCGTACATTCCAGATTCCACAATGTCCATATAGATATATCTAAACCCGCAAATCGCAAAGCTCTACAGTATGGGTGCAGACACCACTAGGCACTCTATTCCTAATAAAGTTCGCACTAGTCAAAATAAACATTCGAAATAAAACAAAAACTATACGACTTGAAGAAAAAGAAATGCAAAATGCTCCAGTAAAGGAAACTACAGATAATCTCTCAGCGTCTCCGCCAGCACTTTCTCTACGCTCTTTCGAGCCTCGACCTGCACGTTTCAAAATATAGTGAGGACTGACAAACTTCTCCCGCGGAGAATAAAGACTACTATACCAAAAATATTATGTAGAATATAAAATACCGAGGGGCCAACCGAAAAGCAAAAGAAAAATTAATCAGGAGGGCAGTGAAATAAATGTAGGCTAAAGGCGAAACAAAAACCCAGTAGCCTGGCTAGCTACCCCCTAATCGTGGCCGTCTTCTCGTCCATCTCGTTGTCGTTAAAGACGTTCTGAGGACTGCCTGGGGCGGCGCGCAGTCGGTCGGTTCTACGACACTCGCTGAACCCGAGCTCAAACTGAAAGTCTGCTGTCCTCGCGTGCGAGCTCTGGCCACTGGCCGGAGTGGCTTCCCCTTCTCCTCCGTGCCCATCTGGCGCTTGCCGCCCCCGCAGCTCCTTGCGTCCGGACTCCCCCTCCTGGAGTATCGCGACGCAACCTTCTTCCTGGGCGTCGCCCTGCGATGCACCGCCGGCTTGACCTTCGGCGACGACACGGCCCCGGTCCCGAAGTCGGTGCCTCTCCGCAGTCGGAGCTTCCGTCTCGACGCCTGGATCGGAGGAATCAAGGCCCTTTTCGCCGTCCTCTCGCCGTCGTCCACGTTCTCGCCGTGGTCATCCGCGTCGTAGCCCGGAACCGATGCAGGGTCGGACCCGGAGCACCTCTCGACCGCCGACTCCGACCTGTCGCTGCACCCCTTGAGCAGCTGCTTCTTTCCAGCCTGGGACGGCCCTTGCCTCCCCAGTGCTGCGGTGACCGGTGCGCCGGGGTTCCCTGGATCCCTGCGCTCGATGTCGCCAACCAGGTTCGCCCCCTCGTCGCCGCCGTCACCATCGCTCCCGCTCTCGCTGTCGCCTCCTTGCGTCACCGGATCACCGGCGGGTGCTTCTGCCTTGTCGGCGCCAGCTCTCCTCTCAATTTTCACTTCGCGGCCGCCGCAGTCATCGCCGTATGCATTCTCTTTGCGGTCTTTCTCCGGACTCATTTTAGTCTCAGCGCTCTTAGACCATGCCGGAGCGAGGGCTGCAAACTCCGGCATCGGCGCGAGGACTGCGCCGGATTCTTTCGCGAGTTCTCTCATTTTTGTCGAGTCCCTCGAACCCATTTCACTCAACGCCTGAATCTGGGCCAGCTTTACTTTCTTAATTTCGAGTTGGAGTCTAAGAATTTCACGCGCTATAGCTGCCGACCTGCTACCTACTCCATCCTCTGCCCCCGAAGAGCCGCCCTTAGCCCCTGATATTGTGCCTTTGGACATTGTGAGCCTCGGAGGAAACAACCCTGGGTCTTACCTGGAAACGAGGGTCCTGCCGTGTCGTCACAGTTCCCCGGGGCGTCCCTGTGGCTCCGCCGCGATGTTTCCTTCCGTCGGTCTTGAGTCCTTGACTCCCGGAGCCTCTCACTTAGATGTCGCTCCGTCCGCCGCACACAACGCAGCAGGCTGTTGCCTCCGTCTTCTCACGCAGATATTGACGAGGCTCACCATCAGCTGACGTCGTGGTGTTCTTGAGTCCCTTGACTCCCGGAGCCTCTCGCTGGGATGCCGCTCCGTCCGCCGCACACGACGCAACAGGCTATTGCCGCCGTCTTCTCACTCAGATGTTGGCGGGGCTCACCATCAGCTGACGTTGTGGCGTTTCTCTTGAGTCCCTTGACTCCCGGAGCCTCTCGCTGGGATGCCGCTCCGTCCTGCCGCACACAACGCAACAGGCTATTGCCGCCGTCTTCTCGCTCAGATGTTGGCGGGGCTCACCATCAGCTGACGTCGTGGCGTTCTCGCAACCCGTCGCAGAAAGTCAGCGGGATCCTGTCGACTGCGCCAGTCAACTTTCTCGAGGGGGTGGGAGAGCGTCCTGGTCCGGATGGTGACGACCGATGATGGTGCTCGCCCGATGACAGCAGCCCCCGGGAAGTTGATAATAAAAAAAAAACTAAAAGTTGTTCGATCCCGCTGAACACATTGCGACGATGGTTGGCTTTACAGTGGCCAGTGTGGCCACGTTTATTATGAAACAAAACAACTCAACAGTCATGAGTTAAAAATTCCAAAATTAAAACCCCGTACTTTTGTCCCCAGTCTCCCAAAATCGAATCGAAGCCAATCCCCGAGAATCCTCTCGGCGTTCCTTTTGTAGACTCGTAGGAGCCTCCTTTCCCCTCAGGGACCGACCAATCCCTTCAAATTTCACCACTCCCACGTGGTACACTGTTGCCCAATGGTCGGCGAGCTGTCAGCCCGGCGCTCTAACCGCCAAATCCAAATTCCTTGTAGAATCGTCCTCTGCATTTTTGCCAGTCTGGCTGGCGCCAACAGCTAAATTATTACGTCGGGTAAAAAGCGACAATTTGATACTAAGCGGCGAAATCCTCTATCCACAGGAACACTCGGTTAAAAGCCACACGCAGCCCAAAGCGCGGGCTCTCTCCGTACCGAAACCCGAGACGTTTCTTAACGACCGCGGGGGAGGCTCTCCCACCTCGGCCGCGATGACCCCGCGAATGCTCCCTCCAAAACGCCGAACCCGACATAGAAAGTTTAAAAAGAAAAACAATGCCGACGCAACTCCGGAAAGATAAACTTTTCTAACAAAAATCACCGTAAAAATCAGCCAGGAACGCTCGTCGCGGGAACAGATTATCTACGCTAATGCGAATAGCATCAAACGGTGCGGAGTTATGCGCGTTCGTCAGGTGGCCGGCACACTCTAGATACGCCAGCCCACTCTTGAGGCGATTCTAAATTTGTTGACACTTTCACAGCCCTAGCGCACGATCTCTCCGCAGCCCAGCACGTGCGTTTGTGTCACTTAGGAAGGCGAGCAAAGCACGCGCCATACGCACAAACACTCAAAATGGTACCGACCAGACTTTCTGGCGTCTCAGCTAGTCTCAACTAACGGTATTCTAAACGGTTGTTTATATCTTTACTATAGGACGCGCTTTACAGCGCTGTCACAGCTGCAGTGGCAGCGCACGCCTACGTACGAGGGTTCATTCCGCCCGCGAGGGTGAGCACGGCCGCTAGCATCACCCTCTCCCGGAGCGCGGGAGAGGGTGAGCTAGGGGTCAGTGCTAAGCCTCACGAGAGCGGAAATGAGCCCTCGTGCATGGAACGCGCGATGGTAAAGATATAAAACAGGTGTTTAGAGTGCGCTGAATGACTGCCTTCATAGCTCTGTGGTTAGCGCGTCTGCCTGCTGATCAAAGGGTCAACGGTTCGAATCTCCGCCGGCGCCGGTCTTTTTATTTATTTATCGACCCGCGGCGTAAGAGGTTAGATAGCCAGATAGATAGATAGATAGATAGATAGATACATAGACGAAAAGTGCGTGAAGTATCCAAAGAATGCTATTCGCATTAATAGCTAAGCAGGAATTCTCCATACTTAACACCTGATCGCTGGCTGAGCGAAATTCGGGCACAGGCAACACGAAAACATAGTTAGCTCTTCGATGGTATAGCTTCGGTTTCCAGCTTGGGTGCAGACGCAACCGATGCTTCGAGCACGAGCGTGTGGCCCTGAACAGTGCCTGTGTACCTTCGCACGAGGCGCGCGTGCCGGGCGAGGGGACGCTGGAAGCCCGGAGCCTCGCGCTTGTAGCATCGGCTGCGCCTGGGACCCGAGCTGAAACGAAATATAGAAGTATACTTGGCTTCAGCTTGGGTCCGGACGCAGGCGATGCTACAAGCGCGAGCTCAGGCTTTCAGCGTCCCTGCCAAACGCGCGCTCGTGCAATGCAAGCACTGTTCAGGGCCACACGCTCGCGCTCGCTAGCATCGGCGCGTCTCGGGACCCAAGCTGAAACGAAGTATAGTTCCCTATCAATAACGTCTTTCTCAAATAAAGGCTTGGAAAACGTTATTTAATAATAATTAAGGCTGGCGTGCAGCTAAAATAGTTTTGATAAATGTTTTACTGCGTAGTTACGGAAGGCGATTTTCGAAATGGTCATGGCTACGGTTGTGAACGTTCAGACTGGTTTTGAAATTAGAACTGCCGAGAGTCCAGCTCACATTACTGATAGTGAAATAAAATGGCATGCCTACTCACCCGCTGATAAAGTATAATAAAAATAATACAGAAAACCAAAGATTAAAAAATGAAAGCATTAAAACGACCACTCTGATCATGATTGTTGATGCTTGGAACTTGGAAACAGCCGCTACCAGAGACCTTATTTGTTTTAAAAATATCCAGGACGTTTTGGCGAATGAAGCGATCACATAGCAGGCGGTAAGCAAATAGACAGCGTTGAAAAATATTTATTCCCCCGATTGTTATGAAGGCCGATCGTGTCGGTGTCGCAGTTTTGAAGCACTGTTAGCTCAGCTCAACACCGCGCTACAGAAAACGCTTTGGGGTACTGCCGGTGCTAACTCAATTTTACAATAGAAATAGGAATTGCATGAAAGAAAGAACCGGACAGAAACCCTTCATACGGTGGCGGACATCTCGAACATATATTAGCGATGTCACTTTCCTCGGTTAGGGCTATCTGCTTTGTCAGCGAATGAAGAACATTTTGATAAAATAAAGAGCGGAAAATACTCCCCGTGTCAAGTTTTCTAATCACAATCACTGGTTGATGTCGTACCGTGGTAATTTCCGGCCCTTCGAACGCACTAGCACTTTGTAGAGTAATATTTCCAGCGATTCCGCGCCGCACACGAACGAACGTAAACAATCAAGATGGCGGAGTATTGCCCGTGTTGTCCCCGCCGTCAGCGCGGTGTGACAGGGCAACCTCTGTACTGTACAGAGGTTGGACAGTTGTAGACAAAATCGGGCAACACGGTTGCCGGGCGGCAGCAACATCTTGCCCGACTGTTGTTGTTGCCTCGATGTGACAGGGTCGCCGGCAACACGATTTCCACGTGTTGCCGGATAGAGTTGTCCAACTGTTGCCTCAGTGTGACAGTGTCTTTAGGGGTTGTTTAGAAGAGCCTTTTAAGGTGCAAAATATGGACAAGCTGAAGAAACCCCAACAGTTCTTTACGGCCAGATTTGTTTTGAGTGTAAGCCGCGGTCACATTGCGAATACATTACTAAAAACAAACACATGCAGACGCTGTTTGAGGAGGCGTGTTTCTTTCTTGTATGGCGCTCCGTTCCCATTGGTTATACAAAAACTGTCTGCAGACACGCGCTCTAAATAAACCTCTGGTCGTAAAAGAACTTTTAGGGGTTCTTCGGCTGGTCAATATTTTGCACCCTAAGAAAAGTTCTTCTAAGGACCCCCTAAAAGGGTTCTTGAGGAGAAACCTATTTTAAGCTACTTTCTTGATACGAAACAGTTCTTCGCCCAGTTACCTTTCTAGTGCGCCAGGGGGCGTTCCCAAGCATTACAGAATTTGGCCGAGCGTTGGGCAATGGCTGGCGATAGTCTATTGGACAATGGCCAAAGAGTGGACATTCATCGGCCAATGCTTGGCCGATGGCTGATGGCCAGTGGCCATTGGCCAATGCCCAGAGAAAGGCCAGTCATCAGCCAATGGCTGGCCACTGTCTGGCCACTGGCCAAAGGACCATTTCCAGCCATTGGCCAATGCTTGGCCAAATATGTGCGGCCTGGTTTATTAGTGCTCGAGGCGAAACTGTTCTTCACAGGTTGAGAGTTCTTGGGTCGTTAAGAAACTTTTCAAGAACTGCTTTCTCGTTTGTTTTTTTTTTTTTTAGAGCGTTGAGGTAGCATACACATTTATTAAGCGAAACAAACTTTGAATATGCTTGAAGCGTGTGCGCAGATAATTTTCTCATCGAGTGTGTAGCGATCGCCGTGTCCTTTCATGATGTAGGAGCAATGTGACGGCGGCTTTAGGGTGCCTTCGATGTATCCAACCAAAAATTGTTATCGAAAGTTTTTTTTTCTTTTCAATATTATTTTTGCGCGCATTGTTCCTACTTGAAACTAAGAAAACAATTGTTTGTTGCTTTGATTTTCGACCAATTTATACCGTAGTATTTATAACCACATGAGCGATCGGAAATACTGGGGTGTATATTCGCAACTTCAGCCCCGAGAAACTCTAAAGGGTAAAATGTGGAGACTCGTTGCGAAAAGGAATTGCTGCAGCTGAGATTACCTCAGTACCCATCATTACTTCGACGGCTTATATGCTAACGTTACCAGCCCCGGTCAATATCGTGAAGTCGCTCCTGCTGCCTTCTCCCTGCTTCCACAACTCCAAGAGCAAAAAAAAAAAGAAACGTAATTATTTCGGATATAACGCGAAGATGCCGATAAGGCGTGTATCCGAGTGATCCGAGTGTCACGGTGCTTGCTAATCGCAGAACCAAGACAAAGTAGGCAGCGTAAAATGGGTAAACAATAAAGGACAATCAATTTCACATGAAACTTCACTTGTTTCCACCTCAAGAACCGTAGTAAAAAAAGTCCGGCTCCTCGCGGAGCATACTAACTTTCCCTTTTATGTCAAATATCAAGATCTGTGTAGGTGCATTTTAGATTAAGATATCAATGTTATATCATCAAGACGTACATCTTTCAAACGCCAAAAGCATGGCTTCTTCATCCGACAACCAAACCTTGTAAAGACTACTTCGCGCGACGTACGAAGAATTCGAAAAACTTCGTTCTTTCTCTTGTGGTGAAAACGATTATAGATGCATTTTCGGGGTCTGTAATGTTGAGACAAACTTAAGCCGTTATAAAAAAAAGTATAAAACAAATAAATAAACAAAAATTGCCACGCACAGCTCGTAAGATGCGGGAAAGAATGTCAACGCTTTGTGCACTCCGCACACTTCTCACAGAAGAGATCAAAAAGAGGTGAGCGTATGATGCAATAAAGTTGATGGACTCTGACAATTCAAAAAAGTAGTGGAATCGCAATTTCGTCCAAGCCCCAGAAAGCGTGCGTGCTCCGCGTAGCATCGCGGAAAATTTATCGGCGCAATGCCTTAAAAAATATGAAAAGCAATGAAGTCAGGTTTTTACTCTTCAATCACCTAATAATAAAAAGCCGCCCCTCCCCCCCCGGCCCGTCCTCCTACCCCTAGAAAAAGGTATGCTCTTGAACGGAAACCCCTATCCCAGTCTTGCCCGTCCGTCCTTCCGTCGGTGCATTTTTTCTCGCTAAATGTAGCGGCGAAATTGACGCCACGTGACGTCAGGGCATCACGTGACATCACGACTCGGCAGCAGGACGTCCCATTTCGTGACCACGTCACGTGACGTTGGGTCACGTGACTTCATGACATGACGTGACACCGTGACGTCAATTTCGCCGATAAATATGGCGAGGAATATGACGTCACTTGACGTCCTGACGGGGTCACGTGGCCTTACGACGTATGTCATTGGGTCACATGACACCATGACGTCACGTCACGTGGCAATGTCACGGGATTTAACGTCACATGGCGTGACGTTGCGGTGTCGAGTCGTGGTGTCACGTGTTACCACGACGTTGTGTGACGTCGGGTCACGTGACGTCAATATCCCCGCTAAAATTAGTGGGTAAATTAAGAAATAAAAACAACAGGCTCTTTTCTTCGCTTCCCAAAACTACCGTATAACGGCTCCTGAACAAATTTAAACAATCTCTCCTTAAATACAGCATTCCATGCATTGGAGTGACTTTGAAGACAAAGATCGCTGATATTTTCTTTTTATTCCCTCTTTGGCTCGTTCAGTTTTTTGAATAAACAAAAGAAAGAGGTACAACGAACTACTATAGTGCATTAGCTAGTTAAATGAAGATTTCCAGAGGCCGCAGCTTTCCGATAAGGCCACAAAGTTGGAGTCCTTTATTCGATTAGTGAGTACTTGCCTGCTTTTTTCCGGAACAAACACAACGTAAGTAGTTCAGCACCTCTGCTAAGCTTCGAAGTTTTGGCTCGCGGGTGCGATTGAAGGCTGACGTCGGCCTTCCTCACTCAGCTATAGTGTAGTTCAGCTTTGCTGGAACAGACAGTAGTAAAGACCGGGCTCTGCTCGCTTTCGTGGTTTTTTGCCCGACTCATTTTTCACTCGATTATCAACAGACACCTAGTTAAAGTAAGGAATGATAAGCTACATCAAATTCGTTTAGCACGTACGTATCAAGGCAACGAAGATATGCAGAGCGTGTGTACGAACACTGACGCTCTGCGAGATCCCATAAATAGGATTTCGTAGTTTTTGAATTTTATTGCTCGTCAAATTCGGAAAGTGTTTTTCGGAGTTTATTTTTGGCTGAAAATTTGGGGTTTATCGAGTGCATTTTCGTTAGTTTTCGAATTATCTGATATTCGGAGTTTATTTTACTGTCTTCTCAATTTTCAAAATTAAAAATGAAAAAAAAATCCGGGTAATATTACCCGTTGCCCCGAAGGAACCTTGACAAGCTAAAGGTAAACTCCTTTTTTAGTAGTTCGAGATTTCAAAAGAAACTGAAGGGGCATTGTCTCAGGACCAGTGACCTTGTGCTCATTGAATATGATATTTATTCGCAAAACACCGTCCTTCATGTTTTTTTTAAATTTCTTTTGTAGTTGTGATCTTGAAATTCGGAGTTTTTCGTACCGAAAAATGCACCGGTGAGTGTTTTTCGGATTTACTCGAAAACACGGAACTCTGGTTATTAGCATAGACACCTTTCATAAATCAAGGGCCTGTCCTCAAAGCTTCAAAAACGCTGTCATTTGGCGGAATTTTAAATAGTGTTCAGATTGTAAATATCTGAAGTGGCTTAAAAGTGCAGGTTAGGTAAGTGCTGACGCTGTCAGTTCGATGGTGTTTTTTGCACGCGCCATTGTGAAATATTCTCATCTCTGCCAGAAAATGGCCTATCTTTAAAACGACTTATAAAACAATTTAAAAAAAATTCAAACTACTTTTCTTTTTTTTAGCTAGAAAGTTTACAAAATGAACACCATACTCATAATGCAGAGAAAGGAGTCAGATGTTTACACTGGCTGTTCATTTTGCGAAAAGAAAGTACATTAATAAAACAAACCGAGAAGGATTGTCAAGCTACTGCCTCGTTTATTTTTATTTTTCTACCTCTACCTCCACCTTGAAAAGAAAATATTGAATTTAAACTATTAAAGAGAGTCTATAGCCGCGATCACTCAGGAAGACAGGGTGTAGCGATGCGATGATCTTGTTACCAGTCCTCAGCCACGATGCGATTGCCATATTGCCGATGAGATCCCACGGAGCAGACACGCTAACGCGTTACAAGCTAACGAGTTACTCCTAATTACCATTTTCGGTAACGAGTAACGTGTTTACTACTGAAAAACGAGTAACCGGTCATTTAGTTCTTCTAAGGCAATAACTAGTAACGGCATCGTCACTGTACGGAGTAGCGTGTACAACATCTCTTAAACGGCTATTTGACTGCTAGCGCGCATAGCATCTCTGCGACCAAGACAGATGGGGACCCTCAAATCCATTGAACAGTGTGACAATACACCAGCATATATCGCTGAGCACGTCAGTCGAATAGTTCGACGGACGTGTCCAGCGATAAACGTTGCTGTACTCAGCTCGCGAGCTGGGACTGTGCCTTCACCTTGCGAGTAGCGATCAGGGTCATTGGTTGGCACTATCTCTCAGAACCGGGTACGAACCGAATGTAAACGCTGCGGTTGCAAACACGAGGCTGCACATAACCCATTACTCGCTTTCTCAATGAAGGTGCAGTTCGAACATTCACTAGCTCTTTCCTGAAGCGCAAAACTGCCGTTCCTCCGAGCGCGTTGGTAGAACGAGCATCAGCGTCGCCGGAGATGTATTTTAGAAGCGGTAAACATGACTGTGAAAACTTCGAGAGACAGCTGATGCTTAAGTGCAACGCCTACTAAGAAACAAAGCCATGAAACAAAAACATTTGTATTTGGTGTCAAAGCAACGTAAAAAGTAACTCGTTACTTTTGAGGTAACTCGACGCGTTCCTTGAGAATCAGTAGCGAGTAACGTATCTTAGTTACCGAGTCATACGAGTCAACGGTGATGTAGATTGCCATATTGGCCGATAAGATCTGCCACGAAGCGAAAAGCGTGAACAAAAGAAATCCACGTCCTACGTTTCTTTAAGCTTTCCGTGGCTATTGTCCTGATTTCCCGGAGCCAGAGGGGCACATCCCTTACAAAAATATCTATCCACTTTCTGCAAAATTTAGATATAAAATAGCGTATAAAGGCTATAGATATTTTAAACAAAATGTATACACTTTTTTATCCACTGTGTATAGCGTTTAAGCCGCTTCATTCTATATACTTTTTATAAAACCTAGTGTATGGAGATTGGATAGAAGTTGTATAGAAAACAGACTGTGATTTTAACAACGTTTCTATCCTCTTTCTAAAAACAATAGACCAGTTTCTCGCGAAAAAACGATACATCCATGAAAACATGCACTCGCCACTTGCCGTGTGCACATACCGTGTTCTACAAGTATAGTAAGCTGCACTCAATCACAACACTGTAAAATTAATCGTACCAGATAATTCCGTTATAGGGGCTTATATTACCTTTCTACAGATTTTTGGCTGATGATTAAAATTCTCTCATTTCTGACAGCTTCTCAAAAGCCGCTTGTACATTTTCAAAAAAGTAACTGCGTACTGAGCGAATGTCTAACTCTGTGTGACGTACCGCCATCCTGCTGCTCCAGATGGCATGCAGACCTAATAGCAGGATCGAATCATACCGAAAAGAACCACCTTCCACTAATAAATACCGGATTCCACATGCGGTAAGCGGCAGGTCTTCTTTAAGCGTGCGCTGGAGCACGTCCCAAAACAAAATGGCATCATCCAGCAATCTAGAAACACATGCTCCACGGTTTCCGGATTCTTACACGAAATACACTTTTCACCCAATGCAAAAATGTCCCCCTGTGAGCCAACCATGATTTAACTATCAGGGTATAAGAATGCAGCTGAAAAAAATTTCCTCGACGCACGCAAAGAGATTCTTTTGACTCGACTGAGCACATCTCGATCCAAGTCATCGGGGAACAAAGCATGGTACAGTGGGACAGGAAATAAAGTAACAAAAGATTTCGTGTCAAACGTTTCCGTGCTACCCAATACATGTACTCAATCGAGAAACAATCTTTCAGAAAGTCATATGAAGAAACAACCGCTCTTAGGAAACCGGCGACGATGCCATCGTATCCATCGCTCCAAGAAACAATAAAATCGGGAATCAATTTATACAGTCGTAATTGAATCACAGTTTGTAGAATAGGTTCGTAGGAATCACAGTTTGTAGAAGGAAAAAGGGAAAGGCTTGTCTCGTAAAAAAAAAAAAGTGAGACCAGCTGTTTTATAAACAAGGAGGCAGACTGCTGGACTTTACTCGACGAAATAGAATACGACGTCTAGTCCTTTACCAGTGTAGAGTACCATATGAATACAGCAAGCACTCAATGCATAAATTGTAAATGACTACGAGAAAAATGCAGAACTTGCAACAAGTACCAAAGTTTTGCGAAAAAATAAAATGACCGACTGTGGTTCTTGCAAAAATAGGAAAGTCCTGACCTCCCCAGTTTGCGGCTTTGACAGTCATCTTCTCTGTTTCGGCTTTCCAAAGTTCCCCGCTGTCGCGGTAGTTGTTCAGAGGTACGCCCAGCTAGACCGCGGGTACTGCAGACCACTGAGCATTTTTGAAACAAGGTTTAGTCCTGTCCAAACGTCCTTGCCCAAGTCCCTAACATTTCGACCAATTTACGGCGCAGTCCCAGAACTCTCTCGTGAGCTGAACCATCCCGACAACACTCTCGCGATCTTCGCAAAAAATAAGGGGGATCGATGGCTGAGAGGGCTAGCACGGCTAGCACACACCATCTCGGAGCACGTGGAGCGAAAGCTCGCGCTGCAGAACCCAGAGATCCTGGGTTCAATTTCCACCCCTGCCCGTTACGACCTGGATGAGCTTCGTGCCGGCGTGAGGTCGTGTATCACTACTGCGTGATGCACGTTAAAGACCCCAGGCTAGCGATTGTACCGCTCTGGCTAAATTGCTCATCTACAGCTGAGAGACAAACCCCGTTGAGGCAGGCTACGTTGAGACTGCATAAACATACACACACCATCTTTTCTAATAACAGGTTTTGCGTAGGCCAAGATTTTTTACTTATCACGCGTTTAAGGTGAAACCACTGATCTTAGGACTCTCTCAAACGCCAATGCGGAAATGTTCGGGAAAGATGGCCAACCACAGCGGGGAAACTTCGCACCCTTGCCGAACCGATGATAACACAGGGATACGCTCGGTTACACGATTGTTAATAACTAAGCCTGTCGTGCAGTCTTTACACGCCATCTTTATCCCATCGAAAATAATTTCACCCACACCAATATGGTCTAAAATGCGAAAGGGAACTTCGTGTGAAATTTGATCGAATGCTTTTCCTAGATCTATTTGTAGAATTGAAATCTTGCGGAAATATGTATTGCACATTTCTAACACAGCTTCAAGCTACGTGAATAATTGGTCAGTGTCGTGCGCCCTTGTTTGGTGTACTCACACCACAGTTGTGATTACGCTTTGCACTCTTTTTTCAAAATCTTCAGTAAACTTTTATAGTCCACATTAGCTAAAGTGATCGGCCTGTAATTTGCCACGTTACGAAGTTTAATTGTATCATCAATTCTTTGAATTAGAACTGCGTGTGTAAACAAAAAACGAGGGTGCAAACAAAAAAGAACACTAGCTATGTTATTTTTAAATCTGTTGTAGAATGCTGAACATAAACCATCGGGTCCGGGTGTCTTTCCATTTGGTAAGTCCTCAATAGCTTTTTTTTTTCAATTTCCGAAACGCAAATTGGATCTTCTAAGGAGTTTTTTACTAGGAGCGACAAAAAGTTTTTTTCAACCCCATTTTTCCCTGGGCCTACGATGCAGTGAACATTTATCAAATTCTACGAATCGTCCCTGGGTCAACTCAGTGTCGCTAGTCACAGTGCCCTGATAATTAAACTCACTAATTTATTTTTCGCGTGCTTATTACTTTTTTGTTGCCAACGCACGCTTTGTTGGGCTTTCACCCGCAAGAAATCGTTCCGCGCGTGACCGAATTATTGCACCTTTAATACCGCTTTGTGTCTAAAACCTGCAGATTTTTTAAATAATATTTATGTCGTCTATGAGTTACCCGGGGGATTTGCATTCTTCAATAAGCAGCATTCTGAGATTTTTCTCGTAGTTGTTTTTCTTCTATTATTTCTACATACTTAAGTTTGTTATATCTTTCTTTCGCATTTAACTTAGTTATTTGTTTAAACGATCCCCATTCATGATTATATAACACTATCATCAATGTTTTGCTACATTTCTACGTGTTTTAAGCTTGTCTGTAAAGGTATCATCTTCTAGGCGATTAGAGTTCAATTTTTATTTCTTCCAATTGAAGAGGGGCCTCTTCTGTTTCTTTTTCCCCAATGCGAAAGTGGCCTGGCAGTGATCACAGAAGCAGACCTGCTCTACTTTGTGGGCTTCACACAGTGGAGCAAGCTCGACTGAGACGTATGCCCTGTCTAGTCGGGCATCCCTATTTTCTTGAAAGTGAGTAAAAGTTACCCGCTTCGCGCCAGTACTACAGCACGCTACGTACTCAAGATCATCCTCCTCTGCTTACACGCTCCATACAACGGCGCTGGTGTCCTTACGTCCTCTCTCGTCCTATATTCTAGCGCGTAAGTGCGGTTAAAGTCATCAATCACAATTAACATTTGATCACCTTCTAAATAAGCAGCAATACTCTAAAAGAATGCCCGTCGTTCAAATTCAGAGTTTGGAGCATATATGCACGTCACACAATATTTCTGTTCTAACAAACAAAAATCACGAAAAAAACAAGTCACCCGTCGTCTCGCGAAGATACACCTTCTACTGTACTGCCAACGGATTTTTCCAAAAATTAAGCGAACGTCCCTCGACGTCCCAACCGCGTGACTTACTGATATATCGTATCGCGGTTCAAACTGTAGTACGATTTCCTCCGTCTGCTCCTCGCTCTCAATTTTGTTTCCTAAACTGCCACCACAGGTCAAATTTCAGTAAAAGGGGCTTTAACGGTTCTTGCCTTCGCCTTGTCGACAGCCTTTTCACATTAGGGTACCGAAGTGAAATCCGCTGGCAAACATTGGCGTAATATCAAGTAAGAAGGAGCCTTTACGATCTCACGTTAATAGTCAAGCGGTTACCGTTCAGTCAGGGGACGGGGTTCCGTTTTTACGACAGCCGGCCACCTGGACACCGGATGACGTGTAGCGACCTTTTTTGCTCATGGTTTCCTCTGAAGTTAAAGGCGACGGAGCGTTTGTTCACCAGTGGCCGTTCCAACGTTTTCCACAATTCGCTTTGAGGTGCTTGTGTTCCACAGCATGTCATCACCGCTCTACGGCCGGCGTCATATCGTTGGTTTTGCGACGTTCCATCTCTTCCGCCGATCTAGACACCACTACTTCTTGACCTTTATATTGATTGACCGAGGGCTTAGCAAATGTCGTTGCCTCAGCTTTCGGCTTGTTGGTAGACCAGGGAGCGTCGGAAGACCGCAGTGCGTCGACTCGTTGCCTTTCAGAGCCTTCAGTGGGCTTATCATTTCTCTTCAAAGATGCGGTCACTTTTTGTGTCTACTTTAAAGGTGCTGACGCGCTTGGCGCCGCCGCCCGTTCCATCTCCTCTTCATTACTTCGACTCCTGACGGCATGGGCGTAGAATCAAACACAATACTGACGTCAGTGACCGCAACTTTCGCACTCGCTACAGCGAGGCACTCTGCAGTCTCGCCTGGTGCGTTCAGATCGCCGACAGCGCAAGTGTAGCAGCGCACGTCCCGGTACGACAACGAGCACAGCACTGCCGAAAACCCTAAGTTGGTGAGGAAAACGTTCTAATATCGTGCTGTCTTTTAGAAGAAGCACTACTTTTGTCGTATAGATTCGATGCTTTCGAAGTCATTGACGCGCGACTGGTCCCTGGTTATCTTCCTCACTGTACCGAAGTCTTCCAGCGTCTTCTTTAGTGTCTTGTTCGGTACATCAAACGGTACCCAATGCAGCTTGAAGGCTCGTTCACACAGACCCGTTTTCTTACGTTACGTTACGAAAAGTCACCGGGAAATCTGTGCTTCGTATTAAACGTGTCTACCAATTCAAGGAGATAGCCCGGAACACGACATTTGAGACACGAATCTTTCGGTGACGAAGAGCTAGGACGGTGAGTTAGCGTGGCAACCAAGGACACAAGGCTCGTCGTAACGTAACGTAAGGAGTTGAGCTCGGTTCAACTTCTCACACAGCACTGTTTTTTTACATTACGTCTAAGTCGCCGAAACATTTGCGTCTCGAATGTCGCGTGCCAGGCTATCTCCTTGAATTGGTAGCCACGCTTAATGCAGAGAACACAGATTTCCCGGTGACCTTTCGTAACTTAACGTAAGAAACGGGTCTGCATCGTGAACTAGCCTTCATAGACGCACCTCTCGCCGATCAGGATCGATCGGGACGCACCAGCTTCCTTCACTTGGAACTTACCTGATTGCATCAATTCATCCTTGGCCGTGGTGGACTTGAGACGGACGGTCCAGACGTATCCCATTTGAAAGACTCGCACTGCCGGCCACACTCTGCTGGAGTACGCATCAAGTTGGTGCAGTGGTTCTCTGAAATCTTCAATGTGGTACGGTCTCTTTCCGATGTCTGAATGCAGCAATGCCGTGCGTTTCGTAGAATCACTTGCCGGTTGTATTGATAGAAGAAACCTGTAGTCAGCAGGAAGATAAAAATCACCGGAGCCACGGCCAAACGTTGCTTGGTCGGAGAAATTTTCATTACTCTCCGAAGATTCCCGGCTAGGCCTAGCCGTTAAAGATGCCCAACGTTACTAGAGCAACTCAGTTGGTAAACAGCCATAGAGCGTTCTCTGAAAAAGTGGCACCGATCCGTATACTCGAGAACCGAGCTAATGGAGATCGCAACGCTGCCATTTCTCCCGCAGCGGACACTCGGGGAACTGCACAGCTGCTTGTATTGGTTCGGGAGTATCGCTTACGATAGCGTCCGCTGTGACTGTTCTACTTTGGCTTTCATTCGGCTATTTTGGCGCCGAAACATATACGGTGGAATGGGTTTCAGGGATGTCATACCCCAGTTTCCCAAGCGGACGTGCCGCGAATGACTATCGAGGTCAGGATGCGCCCAGGTTGGGACGCGCTACATGAAATTCCTGGTGAGACATGGTTGTATAAAAACAGTATTAATTCTACCGCAAAACCTTGTAAACTAAAGATTTTAGAAGAACATCACGCGCCTGTTCATTTTGTACTAAACTCCAATAAAAGCTCCTACAAGAAGAGTTTTTTTTCCGTTTGTTTTTACGCAAAAACATGATTTCTAAATGCTCAATGGTGACCACAGTAAAAAAGAAGATTGAGCCGCCATTTTGGCACCTCGAGCCTGGGAGTTTCGGTACTCTGGGAACATTCAGTGACTCTATAGCAGTAGCCATATAAGGCAACTTTCATGTTTCAACTCGTCGCTAAAGGGTGGCGCTGTTATCGTATTTAGCTCAGTCTCGGTGAACGCCAGACGCCCAGGTTTCAACGGTGAGTTTCCCAACTGAGTGTTCTAGTAACGTTAAAGTTGCCTGAACGGAGCTCATTTCAAACACGTCCTTTAGGCTCGTCGTCGTCTTCCAACTGGGAGCACTCTTAACACTAATAATTGAGAAGTGTAAAAAGAAATGGTGTTACTTGTACGTTTAGACAGCCTTGATGCTAGTACGCTTCAACTGGTGACTTGCCTCTTAGCGGTTGATGAGAAATTTAGCAAGTGCAGTACAACCGCTAACCTGGAGTCTTTAACGTGCAGCACGCAGTAGTGATTACACGAACGCGTGCCGGTACGAAGCTCATCCAGATCGAAACGGGCCGGGGGTGGGTCGAACCCAGGAGGTTCTGCAGCGCAAGCTTTCGCTCCACGCTCCGAGCTGAAACGCGTTAACCCACTCGGTTACCAATCCCCCATTCAGTACTGCTGACTGCTCCGCCGCTATATATGCTCTACTATTTGAAAGGAAGTGACTTGACCGAGGACCATCTCAGAAGATACAATGATTAGAAGTATTGCTGCTTTTTTGTCGCGTATAATTTATACGAAATGCGGTTTATAAGGGTCGGTGAATTGCATCTCCAACTACAAAGCATTGCCAAGAGGGAATACTTATTTTAGAGTTGAAAAAAGCAGTCACAGCAAGGAAGCTCCAACTGCGTGCGATGTCGCTTCTCCGCACTGCATTTTATTATTTTATCGATTCTGGTCTACAAAAATTTTATATAAATACGGTGACAGAAATTCTATTGTGGCGTTGTGATACGAAATGTTGTAGCAGTTGTATCGCCTGTACTCTATAGACTTCGGTTGAAGTAAAGTCCATAGAAAGTCTATTGAAAATTGGCGATACGATGTGAGTGCAGAGGAACTTAAGAGTGGGTAAAATGTGGACAGGATTTCTATCGACTGCCTGAGCTGAATTTTTTGTAAAAGATAGTCTTCCAAAAAGAAAAAACAACTCTGCAGTTAAAGGGCGGGCAACAATTTTTTGAAATTTGCGCGAATACCGCTTACAACGGATGCCTGGCGTTAACGACCTATGAAACATGCGCTCCTTTTCACCCCGCGCAATAGAAGTCCCCAAAAAATTGAGGAGGAGCGAGCATCGTTCGCCCCTCCAACTCGCGGCCGGGGCGGGCGGCCTCGTGATCGTGGAGCCGACTATATGCCGCCAATGTTGATCGTAGCCACGCGCTGGGGTTGGCACCGCACTAGGACACGCGCTGAGCGGGGAACAGTGTTCCGGCTGGGCTGTTGTGGTCAATTGCCCGCCCCAGATTGGACGCGGGCCACTACCCGAATGCTCTTCTCGAGCTAGTAATTATCAGCGAGCCTAAATCAGAGTGCCCGCTATGCTCGGGTCAGTCTGGCAACAGCATTCACATATCCGTCATATGGGTGTTCTGCGGGCCCACGTTCACGCCATCCAAATTTTTGCAAAAGGAGAATCGCATGAAAATGATCGCTTTTGTCCTTGACGTGCGACCGGAGCAAAGGAGTTTCTTGGCCATTGGCGCCGCGTGCGAGTATCCTGGAGTCCGGGCGCCTAGTAGAGCTGCGCTGTAAGAAGTGAAAGAACATTCCAACCGAACATCGTTGCACAGCTCCTTTAGGGATTCTTCGGAAACGCGTCAGCGCGTCGTTGGCGAGAGGATCGGATTCGAGCTAGAATTGTGTTGCTTGTTAGTTTAGACGCCCTTTGAAGTTAGTACGCCTTCAACGGGCGACTTGTCTCCCAGCTGGAGATGAGAAATTTAGCCAGTGCAGTACAACCGCTAGCCTGGGGGTCTTTTTAGCGTTCACCACGTATACGCACTGATACACGACCGCACGCAGGTGCAATGCTCATGCAGATCGAAAGGGCAGGGGGTAGAGATCGAACCCAGGAGGTTCTGCAGCGCAAGATTTCGCTCCCACGCTCGAGCTGAGACGCCTTTTCCCACTCGGCCCCCGATGCGAGCTTCTGTCTAGAGTTTATTTTGACCAAACTTGAATCCACCGCGGTGCACGAGCCACAAATCACGATCTCTTTATTCAAAAAAAAACGTACTCTTCGCGCGCCCTCTCCTCCCCCCCCTCCCCACCCATTTCTTTTTAAAAAGGAAGGTTTAGCGCATATGTTTTACGCTGCGTGAGTTCTTATAAGGTGTAGTCGCCAGAAAAAAAAAAATACCATGTTTTTTTGTGTGTTTTAAACTCGAACGTTTTAATGAAAAAAAAACGCATGACCAATCTTCAACGAACGTACAGGTGACTGAGTTCACAACGTTACTTCCTAGGAACTAATCAGAGCCAATCAGAACGTCACAATCAGTCGACTGGTTTACTTTCCAAAATGATACAGCCATTCCAAAGCGATATAACGCATTTCGTGTATTATTTGCATTGTTGTATTGAAAAAGGCAAATCACCCTTTTCTAGGAAGTCAATTTCTTGTGGATCTTTTTTGTTTATTCAAAGCATTTTACAGCTTTCATGTCTTTGCTTGATAGCGTACAACACTTGGGATACAGTGTACGGAGGAAATTCATTTCGAAATAAAACTCCGCAACGTCTGTTTACTCTGAAATATTACACAATATTAGCATATAATTGCCTGCAACTCGCTTCGTTCCTCGTTTCCAGTGTTAGGCATACGCCTAAGACACCTTAATACACCATTTACAAGTCCACGTAAAACAATCAAAAACAGGTGAGGAAGGAACGCCGTGCCACGGAGACGGTAACTGGCGCTGCATCATTTCAAACACGAAAGGAAAAGTTCAGTGGAAGACATTGCCAGATGTATCTAGAGCGACGGATACTAAAACTCAACTGATACAAACAAATGATAATTGAAAGGATGTACGCCTCCAATTGACCTAGTTCGGTGTAGCCGAACCTCAACATTCGTTCATCCAGAGCACATAGCCATGCGGGCGAACAATATCAACACTGCAACTCTCGAACTCATGTAGTGCCACTGCCGAAATGAAACAAGGTGTTTTACACTGGGGTCTTTTCTAGTTGGTAGTACGACCATAGCTTTAGGGTGTGATCAATCTTCTTCTTGCTACATAATCCGTTACGTCCTTCCGCGTTCTCATCAGCTAATACCGGAATCCCATTAACTTCGGACGACAACAACATTCTCTGGACTCAACATGCCCTGCTGTTCTCATCCTTGCTATTCGCGGCAAGAACCATGCTAAGGGGCGCCACCGAGCAACACGTGAATGTCACGTGATACCCGGAATGGGGGGATGCCGGGTTTGTTTACATCGCGCGCGCCGTAACGGTATACGGCGAGATTTTCTTGCTTTCGGACGCAGCGCGGTGGTTCGGTATTGTTCTCTCAGCGGTAACATAACATACGCGACCGAAAAGGGTATGGGTTTCTATCCATATCCGAAGAGAAAAACAACTGGGAAGTAGAGATTGTATTAAAATAGGGCAAAAACAAGTGGGCGAGTGCGATGGTGTGCTGGAACCACTTATCAGAGGCCTTCACGACAAATTGTGTGGCATTTTTGTGTTATGTTTGCTTTTCTTCACTGAGTATCTGTTTTGTTCTCTGTACGGATTACACTGGCTGGACTCGACGCCAACGATAATTCAATAATCCGCCTTGTCCTTTACCCCCGGATTTCTTTCCCCGTGTCGTTCATGTCAGCTGTCGCGCTGCAAAGTAGGAAGTATCAACAGTCCTCTTTAGGATGTCCAAAACGAGAGAACGCTTCTGTGTCAGTTCAACAAATCGGGTCCCGAGGATCACACACTCGAACGAGTCTTGCCTTTCTTACAGTGCAGTAACTGCGATGTAGTGCTGTGATGATGATCAGAGAGAAAACAAAAAGGGTAACCTATGCTGGAGGTTTCACTATTTCGCCTTCCAATACCCACTATTGAGATATTTTTTGTGCAATAAAAGGTGCGTTAACTTTTGTGTTCTATACTACGAGTGTTCATTCTTCTAGACGGCTTATGGCCAGCAAGACAAAATGTCATGTGACATCCCAACATACTTGCTGTGACCCTAAGGTTTGTTGCATTTTATTTACAGTAATTATAACTGGACCACTAAAGTACTTTTTTTTCACTCGCAGAGTCAGCTATAAAGAAATCTCATATCAACTTTCATGTTGATTATATGTTCACTACGGTCATCACATAACGTCTACCATCAAATGGTTGTCACTGAAGCGTTAGCTGGCGATCAAATGACCATTTAGTTTAAATGCACGATAGTAATAAAATGACCCGTTGATAGAAAAAATTTACAAAAAAACAGTTTCCACTAGCAGCTTACCTCTGTTTGTTTTTTGTTCTTTTAATTTTAAATGCGTATAATCGTTTATTTTATTTTTTAAATTCCGGTTTGGCTCTTAAATGTGTGACTCTTCAGCAAAGCAAAACATATCTTTATCCATTACCAGTCTAAAGGCACAGTCATCCACGCTTTATATGCCTAAGAGCATTCACTTCATTGTAATCACTAACATAATAAACATGGTGCTGCTGGTGATTTTATTAAGTTTGGCAAAGTCCAGGATGTGTATAAAAGCAAACTGGGTACAGGACTGCCCCCGATTTTTAAAAATGCAACAATCGGGATAGAGAATTAGTAATGTCAATCTCAAGGGAGGAAACCAGGACAACAATGATGCGACGAATTAACCGATTAGACCAACCCGGGCACTGGTTTCGGTGGACTAAATTTTTGACCAGCGCTCTGCGTGCTGTTCCTCCCGTAACCAATGACTAAACGTCAGGTGTGGTGAAAAAACCCTTTCCTTTATTTCTTTTTTCTTCTTTTGTTCTTCCGAGTCATAAAACGTTTTCTCACTCACTGTGTACTGATAGCTTCAGATTCGCTTAAGTGGTATGGGAATTCCCTTGCTGCAATCCGTCTCGGGGAAGGACACAGCGCACCGGTTTAACTTAATGAAGACATTTAATGACCGTTATTGCCAGCGCCGCGATCCCAAAAGTCCCGCGCATACGCTCAGACCGCCTTTTTATCAGCGGCGGAGCGCCGATAGCGTGGCCAGTTGCCCTCGGCCCCCTCGCGGTGCAGATGACCACCGACGATTGTCGGAGGGGCCACCTCGGCCAAACGCTTTGAATCCCCAGGTTGCCCAAGTGAATAGATGAGATCCGCTGCTCATTTACGGCCCACGCTAGTTACGAGTTGGATGCAGTGACGGAGCACGTCATTTCAGCTTGCAAATGCCGGAAAGGGCCCGTCTTCCAAGATCATTCGATCATTTTTTCTTCCTCTGACCATCAGCGACTGGAAGAACCTCCCAGCATTCATTGTCACTACTGCGGACCCGAATGATTTTCTATATTGCATCAAACTTCATTTTCCGGCTTACTATAAGTTGTATGATTTGTGCAATTCAGAGCAGTCCTGAATGTGTCAAATATGTTGAGTTTGGTTTCCTTTTGTGTTTTTCATGTATTTGCGTTTCTTTGTCGCATAAATCTTGAATACCCCCCCCTTTATGTAATGCCCTTCACGGGCCACTGAAGGTGCAAAACTAGATAAAAATAAATGACATATCTAGAGAACCACTCTTCCCCATCGGGGGCGGGCGAGTGAGGGAAGCTTGACAGGTGCAGACGTGGTAATATTGTGAACAAAGACGGGAGAGACTGATAATTGAATTTATTGCTTTAGTGGTAGGGGAAGAAAAAGTAAAACCCGCAACCTTCGCCTATCCGGCGCGACGCCTTAAAGAACACATGCAAAGGAAATAAATAATTATAACAGCCGGGTTGGGAAAAGGAAGTCATCAAACGAATTTACAACGAAAAGATATAAAAATTGAAGGTATATTTACGGCGCTATACAAATTTGTGGCTGGCGCCCGTGGGCGCGCATGAAAAAGTGGCCGCTATTTATCGCGTGACTGTCCGCTATTTGTCACGTGGTTTTTCCGCTCTTTCGGAAGCTTCCTATGGCCTCTAAACGTTACTTATTCATCTTCGTTTGAAGTGCAACAGAAAACCAAGATAAATAAGCAACTTTAGAGCCCAAAATAAGCCCATGGAAAACGCTCAAGCGGACGTGATGAACCTGTGCGCCGGTCAGATGACGGCGGCGGCGTCCCGAAGCAGACAAACTTGCGCGGCGGCGGCGGCGGCGGCGGCGGCGGCGTGGAGAAACGCGTTGAACCGGCGGCGCACCACGCTCAGCGTGCGGCGGCGGCGTGACTTGCGGCTTCAGCGACGCAGCGCGGCGGCGCACAGGCCTACCACGTGACCCGCGGCGGCTTTCGCGGGCGCCAACTACTAATTCGTTTTGCGCTGTAAATATAGCTCTAATTTTTTTTTCATCGTTGTAAATTCGTTTTATAACATTCTTTTTCTATCTAGGCTCTTTAAAAAGATGTGTTTTTTTTTCCTTTGCTTGTGCCCCTTGAAGGGATGCTGAAGCGAAATTTGGATTTCACAAAATAAGGTAGCAGGGGTGTTCAACAGGGCGCCACAAACCCCAAGACATAACCCATAAAGCGATATCTAGAACGGATGGCCGTATTGTTTGTAAAATAAGGATGTGATTGAGTGAGAATCGCGAAGTCGCGTTTCCTGCAGAATTGTTGAGGAGGAGGGGAAACGGCCTTGCTTCCTTCCCTCCCGCGTCCTCGCGGAGTCAAAGCGAGAAGAGGAGGAAACGAGAATCGGCGACGTCACGGGCCTTTTTGGCCTTATTCAAGCGCGCTCTTCTTTCACAAAAATACGACCATTCGTTGGAGATATCGCTTTATGGGTGATGCTATCGGGTTTCTAGCGCTCCGCCCAGCGCTTCCGCGTTGTTTTCTGAAATCAAAATTTCGGTTCAGCATCCCTTTAAAGGACCTCTAAATTGAAAAAAAAAATGTTGTTTTTCTACGGTTTGGTTGGGACACGCGTGTCAAAAAACTAATCACACGCAGAAAAAAAAGTTTTTTTTTTTTAAAGCAATATTGACGGCAATGTCGACGACGCGATTTCGTTGGTAGCCGCCTGTGCCACTAGCCACTTCTTGCTTGTTCTCTCTCGGCATTTTGGGCACGTGGAGGAGAGGTGGATCGGTTTGGCCATCACGTTGAGGTCGAAAGAGCGAATGACCATTCCGTGAAGTCATGCACTTTGAGCGCAGACTTTCGAATAAATCGCTCGCCGTCAAAGAATTGTTCTATTTCTTTTTTCGCGTAAATTTGTTTTTTGACACGCGTGTCTTAATCAGATTGTTTATATATCTTTTTCTTCTTTTTAGGGCGTTTTAATCAATTAGACCACCCCGGCCACTGGTATCGGTATACACTCATTTTTTGACCAGCTCTCTGTGTTGTGTTAGTTTCGAATTCGCTTAACTAGGCAGACGACAGCCGTTGCTTGATTTAAGGCCTATGCTAATTCCGAGTTGCATCAGTGACGTAGCACGTCACTTCAGCTTGACAATGTTGGAAAGGGCGCATTTTCCAAGATATCTAGGGAACCACTCCTCCCCATTTGGACAGGCTGCACCGTATATAAGGTGGGAGTGAGGGAAGATTCACAAGTGCAGCCGTAGTAATATATATTTTTTTCTATGGCTGTTGCAGGTGGCTTTTTGGAGCGACAGGTTGCCAGGCGTACGCCTTCATGGGTTTTCTCTTTGGTTCCGCACACATCCGGCACGCTCACGTTACTGGCCCTGGACCGCTACTGGCAACTTGCCGCATCGGGTTCAGTAAGTATACGCGCTTCTTTTTTTAGGCTGATCTTAATTTAGTGGTTGGGGTCGATGGATCCTGTTAGCTCCATGCGAACTTTTCTTGGTCAAAATTTGGGGCTATTGTAAATACGTGTAGAAAGTGTAGGAATGTTTGACTATACAGAGTTCCCTGTATAGCGCTCAGGACACTGCCCACACTTCCGCTCTTGCGCTCGGATTCTTGTGACGGCTTGAAGCTGAGCTGGTTGGTTCATGGTTGTTAAAGTGCCAGCCTGAACGTTTAGGAGACACACACAGAGACGAACAAAAAGGCAGACACACCGCTGGACTAGCGACTATTTAATGAAATCTTTTTCTCTTTAGTCTATATCGCGCTGAACGGATTCTTCCTCTTCTTCTTCTATATCTGAACCTTCGTCTCCCAATCTTTCTCTTCTTTCATGTGCCTGTCAGAGTATTGCGGCTCTTCGCAGGTATACCAGTTCATTTCTGGTGCAGTCGCGATTGACGGTGCACTCACGCAATGATCCCCTTCGCGTCAATAATGAGGGCCTCAGGAATTTCTCCGAGCAACCCTTGTGCGATTTTTTGCCGGGATGTATGTACGCAAGGTTTGGCGCACATGTGCCACCCGACAATGGGCCGCGAGGTGCCCTGCTGCTGTTATGGCCTTCACCGACGCTGCGTGCTCTCTTGTTCTGTCATTAATGCACCTTCCCGTTTGACCAATGTAGCATTTGCCACATGACAAAGGAATCTGGTACACGACTTCTTTTGTGACATTCGGTGTATCCTGGTCTTGTGAGATGTGCTGCAACCTGTCTCTTGGTTGTTTCCTCCATGTTCACCTTCCGGCACGTGGAGTATGCCTTATTACTCCCCGTTAACAACTGCATTAAATTCCTGGATCTCTCGGCTAGAGTTTGGAATAAACATGTATGCTGGAGATACCAGGCACGATCGTGCAAAGGGTTTCTTCCTTTTAGCTCCGAACATACCAAAAATGTGAAAAGAGCAGTTGCGACCACAGCGCTCAATTCCGCTCTTAAGAGGTCATGTGAGCATCAGGTGCGGCAGAGTTTTGCGACACAAATCTCTAGGCTCCAAGATGCGGGCTACCCTAGGACACTTCTTGTTTCGATTTGTGAGAACATATGTGCAAAAGATCAAGCGCCAACCTGAAGGAGATGGAGCAATAACAACAAGCCTCGAACACCTATGCGGTCGCTCCCTATATCCACGGGCTCACCCATTGACTAAACATATCCACGTGGTGAATGATGATGAGTGGGCGAAGCTCCGGAGTGAATCGTCGGTAAACCAGCGATTCTTCCGTTTGCACCGTGGTGGGGACGTTTATCGGAACGTTAACCACTTGCCCCTTGATGCCATACTGTCCATTACCGTGCGTCAACCGCCTTATGCTCATGAACGGCAAACGAGGAGCGATCAGTCGTTCTTCCACAAGGTTCAGAGGAGGTAAGTGATCCGGTTTGGGTGGGTACGTGTAGCCGTAAGATACGCTCATTGGAGGCACCTTTCCCGCCACTAGCGAATCCTTGCAGCTATAGCAAATCTTGTACTCACCGCTGCTGGCAGGGAACTCGCGCTGCAGCACGGCGATGGCATTGGCGCGAGCCTGGTCGTTCTTTATGGAAGATATTGTGACTAGACTGTTTGAGAACCACAATCTATCACACACCACAGCTATGGCCGAACGAAACGTCTAGAAAGTCTCGCTTAAACCGCGCGTCGGCACCTTCGGGCTGAGCTCGCCTGATGCGTTTTGCAGACGCCTCACGAGCTCTCGCTGCATCAGGGTCTGCCTGCCGATACGCGCGCTTTCTTGCCGCTTCCCGTTCCCTGACGTTCTGCAGATCCTCTTGGCGCCGCTGCCGTGCCGCTTCGGCTTCCCGCTCTCGTACGGCCGGATCTTGGCGACGCTGCCGTGCCGCTTCGGCTTCCACTCTCGTACGGCCGGATCTTGGCGGCGTCGCCGAGCAGACTGACGACGCGATTCGGCTTCCCGCTCTCGCACGGCCGGATCTTGGCGGCGTCGACGCGCAGCCTGACGACATGCTTCGGCCTCTCGCTCTCGCACGGCTGGATTCTGTCTGCGAGCGCGCGCTGCCGCCGCCTTGCGCGCTCTCCGCTCCGCAGCCTTGTCTACTGCCTCCATCCAGCTAAACTACGAGCAGCGCCAAGAGCGAGCGCCATCTGTCATCTCTACGTAAAGTTAATTCCGGAACACGCCATCTCTTGAGCCATTCATAAACTAAACCTCGAAGTGGCTACATACCCACAACTAGGAGGGACAGACCCACGCCTTCAGGAGCTTCGCCCCTAAAAAGATTGCTGGCCGACAGGGCGTACAGGCTCGCTATGCTCTGCGCCTAATAAGGCATACTCCATGTGCCGGAAGGTGAACAGGGAGGAAAGCAACCAAGAGACAGGTTGCAGCACATCTCACAAGACCAGATACACCGAATGCACGAAAGAAGTCGAATCAGATCAGAAAACGTTTATTAAAATGATTGGGGTCCGCCACACCTCTTGACTGAAGTCATCTGGTGTGACGGGATGATTAGGGAGAGATGAAGGGTGTGAGGAGGAAAGGGGGTTAGATGAGGTGTGTGAAGTTCACTGCTTTAAGGTAGGTGATTAAAGAGTCCAGGATCTTGATCCTGTTTGCGTTTTCTTTCAGGGGGTTACCCACTCTTCGTATGTTTGAGGTCGTGCATCTTCCGGAATGCTGAGGAGTGCGTCTTGTCTCAGTTGTTTGTTTGCTTCGCAGTCCCATATTAGATGTTTACAAGTAGCCGGGGTTTTGCAAGTCTTGCAGTTTAAGTCGGGACCAGGGTCGTCTTCTTCGTGTGACCTATAAAATTTCCTTCTCAGCACAGGTGTAAAAGCTGTGTTGGTGGCGATGCGTCGAATGCATACCCTCCCCCACCTTGAGTAATTGGATGGAAGAGGGTAAGCCTCTTCTGGCAGCAGCGATGCCAGTCGTTGTTTCCGCGCTGTCCTACTTGCCTCTTTCAGTTCATCGAGGTCTAGATCTTCTGGTTGAGTTGTGACGGGGGAGCCCTCGTGACCTGATGCGGCGTGGGATGCTTGTAGCTCAATCCGCGCGGTCTCGTGGGCCTCCTCGTTTCCTGGGATTCCCTGGTGTCCTGGAATCCATGCGATGTGCAAACTGCCTCCATTTAGGCGAAGGACCTTAGCTGTATGTTTGATATCTTTCGCGATCTTATTCCTACAGTCTGTACTTCTGCACGCCTTGACTGCTTCGCTGGAGTCCGTGTAGACGTACATGTGTGCGGCCGGATTGCACTGAACCAGCTCTTCAAGGGCCCAGTGTACGGCCAATAGTTCAGCAGTTTTTGTGCTGCTGCTATTGAGCAGGTATTTGCTTTTTGATTCGCCGGTGCCAGCTGAGTGCATTGCTATGGCCGTGGTTCCGTCCTCGTTCCTCGCGGCGTCGGTGTAAATTACTTCCGCGGTTCCCTGTTTAAGAATTGCCTCCACTTCTTTCCTGTGGCGTTTTGCTTTGCTTTCCCTGCGTTTTGGTTGGGTCCTGTTTTGATTTTTCGGTGTGGGTTTCAGGTCTACTACCGCCTCATCCTCCCAGGGAGGGTTCGGTGGTGCGATGTGGAGGCTTTGTTGTGCTGTCTTTCCGAGCATTTGGAGGATGCTAAGGCCGGCGGGTGATCTTTCGAGTCTATCGAGTTGACTTCTCCTCGCTTCGTTTGCGATATCCTCGAGGGAGTTCATCTGAGCGGCGCTTCTTAAATCCGTAAGTCTGGTGTACTTGGGCAGCCCAGTAACCACTCTCATGGCTGAATGGTTAAGTATTTCCAGCTTTCTTATCTGGGTTTTTGTTAGCCGCAGGAAATTGAACCCGTACATGACTCTGCTAATGAGCAGTGCTCTTATCATATTCTTCAAGGCACTCTCGTTTGCTCCCCACGCCTTGTTAGTCGTTCTCCTTATCAAACTGAGTCCCTGTTTCCATTGAGATTGTGTTTGTTTTACCCAGTTATGAGCGCCTCCGGATTCATCAAAGGTTAGTCCAAGAATTTTTATGCTGGGCTTTCTCTCGACTCTCGTTCCTTCAATCTGAAGGCAGATGGTTTCCCCGATGTTCTGCTGCCTGGCTTTTTTGCTTGCAACAACCAGATAGTTTGTCTTTTCGACCGAGATCTTCATCCCGGTTTCCTTAAGGAACCCAACGGTGATGTCAAGTGCTTTTTGCAAGTGTTCCTCTTGTGTTTTAGCTTCCCCGGTTGCCGTCCAGATAGAAATATCGTCGGCGTAGATTGTGAAGTTTACTTCTGCCGCTTTTTTCTCCAGTGCTAGAGCGAGGTCCGTCATGGCCATGTTGAACAACGTGGGGGAGATAACGGCACCCTGGGGTACTCCAATCACATTATTTGAGATCGGTCCGTTGGTGCTGCCCATGTGAACACTGTAAGTCCTGTCCTGCAAGAAGGACTTTATAAAATTCAGCAGTCTGCCTCGAATGCCCCTTTTTTCGGCCGCTTTTATGACCGTTTCATGCGGTATGGAATCAAATGCCTTTTTAATGTCAATTGCCACGATGGTGCGGGGTTGTCCTTTTGGGGGAGTAGATGTTATGTCTCGGTGTATCATGGCCAAGCTGTCCTGCGTTGAGAGGCCTTGCCTAAATCCTGTTTGCATAGGGTGCAGTCTACTCTGTGTTTCCAGGAGCCATGTAATACGGGCCAAAACCATTCTCTCCATTATTTTACACAGGTTAGAGGTGAGAGAAATCGGTCTTAGGTTTCCGATATCGTTGGCTGGCTTGCCAGGTTTGGGTATCGGAATTACTGTGGAGTGTTTCCACTCTCTGGGTAGGGTGCCTTGTTCCCAAATTTGATTGTACCATTCCAAAAGTTCCTCCTGTTCTTTTTCTGGGAGGTTATTTATAGCAGCAATAGTTATGTGGTCGGGTCCCGGTGCTGTGTTGCATTTGGCTGTGGCTATGGCCGCCAGCAGTTCCCCCTTGTTAAAAGGAGCGTCTTCTGGTGCTTGGTCGTCCGTTTGCGATCTTTCGTAGCAGGTGCTTAGGGGAGAAGTGGTGGGCTGCGGGAAGAAGCTGTTTCCAGCTTGAATTGCTAACTCAGCTTCTGATATTCCAAGTTTTAAAGCCAGGTTGGCTCCCATCCCTTTGCTTTTAGTCTTTCCGCACATCCCTTTGTACGTGCGCCATGCTTTTGCTAGCCCCGTCTTCTCGTTGAAGGATCCACAGTGCGTTTGCCATTTTAGCCGACTAAGCTCCAGCGTGTATCTTTTTGCTCGAGCCGTAGCAAGATTGAGCTTGATTTTGAGTTTTTTGTCTCGTTTCTTTTTCCTGTACCGTTGTAAGGCTTGAAGGCGACTGGCCCATAGGTTAAGCAAATGCAGGTCTGGCGCGGGTGCGTCTTCTCGTACTCGGTACTCTTCTTTTGCGCTGGCCATAGCCAACTGTATTCTGCGTGTTAGGTCTTCTGTGCTGCTCTCTCCTAGCAGCATTCGGAACCTATCCCATCTAATAAAGTGGACCTTCTTTCTCGCACCCACGCTGATGTGCAATTTGATACTGATTGGAAGGTGGTCGCTTCCCATGGGGTCCGGCTTTGTGTGCCAGGTAACCCTTAGGTTTCTGGTTGTCCATGTTAAGTCAGGTGTTGTATCCGCTTCCCTTGGGTTGAGTCCTAGTCTGGTTGGTGAGTCCGGCTCATTCCTGAGAAGAAGCCCTAGCTGTTTACACTTGCTGTTTAGGCTTTTTCCGCGTTGGTTTTCTCGCTTATATCCCCATGTTGTGTGTTGGGCATTGAAATCGCCGGCCACCAACGTAGGAATATTGCCATGTTTCACGTCATCTAACCATGACATGTCATTTCCTTCCCGTCTGTGCGGTCTGATATAGGTATTAAAGATTCTACA